>ARYC01005937.1:0-13210 GCA_000711775.1 Oxytricha trifallax | reverse complement strand
GTTTTCAGAGAACTCTTCATCAATTTTATTGTGCTATTCATCTTCAAAATCTTAGCTATATTGTTTCTTAGATTTCATATCATCATCTTAAGAGGATTTAAGTCTTTCTATGTTTGTTTAGTATACTCTATATGTATAATTCAGTGTGAGATTTCTATTGTTTTATTGTTGAATCACTAATGAACCTTATATATGACTACCAGGCTTCTTTTGAGTGATAAATTATTATTCTTACTCACTGACTTATTTGTTTTAGATAGGTCAATTTCAAATAATTGCATATTATTTGTTTGAATAGTTTCTCATTGGTGAACTCGAAATAAGAAGAGTCTTTGGGTTTTTTGCTCTTTTTCTTTAATGTAGACATATTACTCTGATTGGCTTGAGATGTGTTGTTTTAATTGCTCATCACTGAAGATTAATGTTGCATATTGAATATATTATGATGATTATTTGAAATTCTTAAATATTTATATATTTAAGTAGATATTGAGACCAAAGAATACTTGATGGTTTTGTAATTGAGCACTGACTTTACTCTTTGCTTTCTCTTGTTTCTTTTATGATCTAGCATCTGCTAAATTAGATGTCTTTGAGGCTTGTCTATGTGTCTATGGAGCTTAGCTATAATAATTTTATATAAATTTCTGCATAATACTTACATTAATTTAGTGTTAATTATAATCTTCTGGTGCTAATAAAGTTCATTATTATTAGTCTGTTGTTATTGTTTCTAAATAGACCTAATTTTGTTATCAAAAGACCCATATATCTAATTGAGCTACTATTACTGCTACCACTAATTAGTCCCCGTCTTATTGGATGAGCTTTGCTTTTGAGGTGTGTTTGTCTGCGATTTCCTATTTTCTAGTTTGTTCAAGTTTATGTTTGGGTTTAACTCGTTTTGCTATAGTTGGTGATTTAAGAGGTCTTTTGGGGTCATGTTTCGGTCTGTGTTCATGTCACTCGAGTATTTCTTCACTTATCTTGGAGAATCTCAATTTGTAAAATTAATTCTAAATATGTGTCAGCAACAGTTGAATAAATAAAGCACTTAACTCCCATCGAAATTTAACAAATTCTATAATTTTATTAATAAAAATAGCACTTATTTAAATCTCTCCTTGTTTAAATAGACTAAGGGAGAGTGCACTAAAATTAATTAGCATGCCTATCTTACGAAGCAGCTCTCTTAATTTATTCATTCTGAAGATTTTGATGGATACTCTGCGGGAGTATAGCAGATGGTCTTAAATTGTTACTTTGCTAGTTAACAACACTTGATTCATAAACGATATTTATACATATTGAGATTTATATAAGTTACCACGAGTTGTATCGACTTTTATCATGTATTTTCAAAACTTTTCAAGGGACTCTTGGGAAGCGAATAAATGAGAATAATCATTATTGGCTTAGATAATGCTGGAAAAACTACGATTTTGTGTAACAAACATATCTCATTCTTAAATTCACTTATAGACAGATTATTTAAATAGTTTATAATAAGTAATTGGAATAAATAAATTAGTAAATACCATTTTATTTTAATTTTTAGAGGCTTAAATAGGTTAAAAAAGCGAATAAATTAATAAGTAAATAAAAAAATAAAAACTTAATTAATAGAAAAATACATTAAAAGTCTAAAAAAGTTAAACATAAACTGATTAACATTTTTATAATATTTTTAATCAGTAATTATTCCTAATTGTTATAAACCTTAAGTAAATCTTAATTCATTCATGAATTTATAAGGGTAATTTATGCATATGATTGTTTGTTCAATAATTACTAAGTAAATCATCAGGAGTTATATATACATATTTTTGAAATTTTATTTGTTATTTTTATTATTATTGATAAGTAAGTATCTTTATGTGAGACACATGACAAGAAAATAGAGGCATTTTGTGATTGTCATAATCAAAATAATAACAATATTTCTATAGAAAGAAGCTGAAGTACATCATTAAATATTTAGAATCAGGAATTACCTTAATGAACTAGAAGATTCCGCAAATAAAAATAGGAGTTTATATATTAATCAGGAATAAAATTATCGATAGGGAGACTAACATGAAAAAGTAACAGTCAAGTTTATCATTTATAATTTATAATTAACAGAAAATCGTATACTTAGAAGATTAAATGAAATGCATATAAGATTTGAAAGATGAGAAGAAATATCACAATTTATGCCTTTATAATTACTATCATTATTCTAGTGAGTTTTAGAAACGCTTATTCAGTCACCATTTAGGTAGGAAATTGAATTTATTCTTGAATAATTGCGAATATTGTGAGAGCAATTATACCTCAACATTTACGCACTACTCTCTTGTCTAATACAGTGTCTTCTCAGATAAAGAAAAAGGAGAAATAAGATGAAGCTAAAAGAAGAGAATTTACATTATATTATAAACACTGATATCATAATTGAGAGTAAGGCAATGATTGGCTTAGTATAAAAGCTATTATTTAGACTCAGAAGTAATTCCGATTTTATTCAAATTGATTAGAATTAATTTGCTAGACATTTTATTAATTTTAAGAAAATTAAACTTACTTTTGAACTGTATTTAGATATTCCTTGCCATTATATCCACCTAATACATAAATTCCATCAGGCAAAGCTACAGCATTTAATGCTCGCTTGCCCTCTTCCATTTATGTAACAATTTCCCATTGCTATTTGTCGAAATCAAACGCCTCTACTGATGAGATGCAACCACTAATAAAAAGAATTATTATAACATGTTAATGATTATAATTTAGAAGAGAGCAGAATAGATTTTATTTATATTATTGCTTACTCCTAGGGATTATAACCGCCTATAGCGTAGAGCTTTTGATCTGGTCCCAAAACTAAAGCAAATTATAATTAACAGTTTTTAATAAAAATTTTAACCTTTTATTTTTTCTAAAATTATTTTTGCTAATTTAGCTCTATTTGGGCAGGAATCCTTGAATTCTCTCCATATAATGATATAATTACACAGATATTTCATCTTGAATAAGGTATCAAAGTCTATAGTCATAGATGTTTAAATTCATATTGTTTGCTTTGATCATCCATTTATCCCTTTGATAGTTATTTGAGTTTGTTACTATCTTTGATTTGAGCATTATTATTAAACTTATTTAATCCTATAAATATCAATATGGCAATTTATATATAATCTCAATTTTTATTGCAATATTGTCTAGTGCTGAATTCTTGAATTGATTAAGTATACTCATGCTCATGCTATTATCATCATTAACTCCTCTATCTTCGATAATAACCATAGCCTCATTGTCTCCATTATTTCTATTTAAAGTCATGTCAAAGTCAAATTTGAAATCTCCATTAAAATTAATGTGTGTTATTACTATATTTTACACTATAAAAAATTTCAATTTAAAATGATCTTCGAGTTTTCTTGTTTAAAATTAGGAAGCCGAAGGTATATTATGGTTATCTGGTAATGCTAATTTCTAATGATTTTTATGAGAAAATTTTTTTGAAATTTATGAACTTTAGCAAAGGTACTCACCAAAATATAAGACTAATATACTATAAATTAAATGCATATAAAATTGAATATTTTAGACTTTCTTTAACAATTGTTCTTATTTTAAAATTCTTACATTTTGTCTTTTCTAGGGACTTTAATGAATTGATGATATTTCCTATAATTATCCTAATCTCAAAATCATCACGATGACTACTGCTTGATTCTTCATATGATTGTTCTCTCATATCATCATCTTAAGAGAAGTATTAGTAATAGATTATATTACTCTAGATTTATTCTTTCTATGTCTTTGTTTGAACTATTTTGATTTTATGATTAATCTGATGATTCAGTATATTTTATAATTTGTCAACTTCTTTTGAATTTTAGCCTGCACATTCTTACAATAATTGCTTAAATTATTAGTTTTAGATAGTTTGCTAGTATTAACTGGGTTCTTCTTTTCAGTTATTTGTTTGAATATTTTTAATTTTACTATAGAAAAATTCATATATATTAATAAAATTAAAAATCTAGTAACACTTGATTCATTACCGTGTGACTAATCAAAGGGGTTTTGCTGTAAATCCTGTTTTTATTATCGATTGCCAGTGGTGGTCTATTATTTCCTGAGAAGTTTCTAATTAGCATTTTATATAGAACCTACACCCCCTCCTACTGATTATTAATTTAGGGTGGCATGTCTCTATATCTAGTTTTAGATAATTTGTTGCTGAGTCCTTGGGGAATTGTCGTTGCTGCCTAGCCCATTCATAGTGTGTCTTTAATTTGTTTATTTGGGATTAATATGCAATTGTTGATTAGCTTGGATGTGATTCTTTGTAGTAGCTCCCATGCTTGTTTGCTTTTATACTAAGCCAATATTATAAAATGTCCCACAATAAGTGAGATAACGAGATGAATCGGACAATAATAGCGATATCAGTAATATTGAAATGATATCAGTGCTATTGTTAACGAGCTCAGCTTCCTTCTTGCTAATTTAATTTTATTTTGTTGATATGAAGGCTGGCACTTTGTCCTCTCTCAGATATCCCTTTCTGTAGTTAAATTTATGATCATAATCGTATACTGGGAGATTTGGCTATTTAGAAAATTCTCTTCTATTTACTCTTTACAATTATTTCCTATTATTTAATAGCCTATTTAAACTCTGGACACTATTAGTTAAGTTTTCTAATATTCGCAATTTCCTCATCTTTTTTAATTTCACTAAAAACTTGAGCAAAAGATAATATGTCTACTTTCCTGTTTGCGTCATTTTCAATTTCAAATAAACGTTTTGCCTTATCTTATATTAAAAGTTTCTAAGACTGTCTCATTTTCAATCATAATCTTCTCATCTTAAATAAATAAAATGCTTTACTATATCATTATATTTTCTGTTTAAGAGTATGCTGTTCTCTCTCGAGAGTATCTGATATTTACTTTTTCATAATTCTACATAAAATTATCTTTATTCTGCTAGTTAGTTTATTTAAGTTCAAGAGATTTATATTTTTATAACATCAAGCTTACTTTTAAAGAAATTAAAAATTATATTCATCCAAGTAATTTCTCTCTCTCTCTTATCATCGAGATATTTATTTATTTCTAATTCCCTCTAATTATATTATTTGCCTAATTATTAAACTAAAATCTACCTTTTGTTTTTATGAAAGTATTTCTCATGAATTGTTTAAGAGGATATTAAAATTCTTAATCAGGATAATTATGTATCTTTATTATATAATTAAATTCCTGATTTCATTGAATATCTTGCTTATTTCACTCCTATTTAGCAATTTCTAAACGGGAATATGAAGACTTGTCATATTTAAGTTAAAATGAATAAATATTTTCAAGCCTCTTTCTATAAGGCAGTCTTAAGAGACATATCGAATATAAATTTCTCTTTGGTACATGCTTTCTCCAAGGCTAAAATCTCATGATTTTTATGATTTTCATTTAAGATGCAGTCTATGCACAATAGTTTCTTGTCTAAGTCACAAAATGCTAAGTTTTCATTTTTAATGTTTAGATTCAATCAATTTGTTTAATGAATAAACTTAAAGATACTTATGATCCATGATTGAAACCTGACTATATTCTATGTCTCTTGGGAATTTTCTCGATAGCAATATCTTCAAATTTTTATCTTTTTGGGGAATCGTTTTTATTGTTAATTCCAGTCCCTCCATTACTTGAATATATTTAATTATTTTATTTCATTTGTTATTTATAATAATTCATGAGTTTCAAAAATTTATGTACTTTATAGCTAATTCTTGCTAAATTAGAGTAAAGCTAGGTTTATCGGTAGCTGTGCTGGATTATCTATATTCTAAATTAATACATCGCACTCCAAGCATTTTATCATGTTTCCTCTATTGAATCAATATATAACGGTAATGCTAAATTTTATTAGAAAAACATAAAATATTACTACTCTATTAGAAAATTTGTCTTTATGATCTCTTTATTTATCGTCTTATTCGTTGCTGCTATTGCTATTAAATTTAATTTTTGTTAATCTATTTAACAGCTTTATATTAATTCTTGTGAAGTCATTAGATTGAAAGTAATAACTGTATCAAAAATTTCTAATATTTTTTAACAATTAATGAATATATATAATATAATAATTTCTTACAATATTGCCAGATCAGCTGATATCACTACTATCCTTTCTTCCCTTGTTAAGCTGTTGCTAAATACACTAGGTACATAATGTATGTCCACACGATATTAAAATTCGAGGCACATAAGTCTCATTGTCAAAACTATTGAAGCAACCTTAGCACTCCATTAATTATTACCTAATTATAATATAAATTATCATAATAGTAATCAATTTATGAATAATAATTATAATGGTGCAATATTATTTATTTAATTTTAAGTAATAAAATGATAATTAAACAAACGCACTCGCAATTAATTTAATTAGATTAATATACTATCTTAAATACAGATGTAAATTTATTCCTTAAAATATAATCATATTATTAATATATATGTATCTAACTCCTGATGATATAATGGAAATATTTTTGAAAATATAATTAATCTTTAAAAACATATTAATTTTAAATTTTTAACTTTGGATAGAATAAATTGTTGTTAAATTAAGAAATTACAAAAATTAAGTTAAATTCAATTTTAGAGGTATTTTAAATTAATTATTTCTTAAAAATGTCCAAAGTAAGTGAAATGCTATTTCAAACCATTATAAATATATTATATTTAATCTTTTTAACTTATGGTGATTTGTTTTAGTTAAGTGAGGCAGTGTAAAAGATATCATAGTAAAAGAATTAGGGTTTTATTAGTAAAGATAAATTGTCTTTGAATTTCAATCATATTCATACACTTGATACTAACCATCCAATCACAAGAAAATATTACTTTGATCATTAATTAATTTTGTTAGGCTATATTAAGTTAGATTTATTGAGGACTGTATATTTAGTTTATATTGTACAATACTTAAAAGTGCAAAAGCTTTTCTTATCGCACAACCCACTATTCACACTCCAGGGTCTCTAGAAATTCCAAGCTCTCTCGCACTTATCGCTTTCCCACTGTAAACTTTAAGATATAGAGGAACTCACTCGCCTGAACGACCCCAGTGCCCTGGAATGCCTAGCTGTGAAGGGGAACTACATAGATAGACATCCAGACTATAAAGCTCTTATAATTCAATTTTTCAAAAATTTGAAGGAACTCGATGGAATGATTATCGATGGCAAAGTCAGGGAATAAATCAGAGATGGGACACAGTTGAAACGCAATATTATGAGCTTCTTGTATAAAATAGATTAGAAAATTGTTAAATTAGCTAACTAACTTAATGCACTAGAAGTAAGTGAATTATAAGGATTGTCAAATGATTAAATGTTCATGTATAGATAAGAGAAGATAAAATGACAGAGATAACTACAATTTTCTAAGAAATTTAAGAATAATTTGCTGTAGTCTTCAACTTGAAAGATATTAGAGTAAGCCTTTTATTGAATATTTAATAATTTTACTATAGAAACTTCCAAAAGTAACACCAAAACATGTAATGACAATCATTTAATAACTAAACAGTTAATTACTATACACAGAGTAAGAACCAGAGAACAGACAAGATCTCTATTTTATATTCAAATGGCTATTTTAAGAATTACTGATAAATCTAAATTTAATGAGAAATAATGAACTGGTTAAGTTTCTGAATTTTTAGATTCTTAAGAAAAACCCTGCTTTGCTTTAGTATATTAAGAATAAGATTAGAATTTAGTTTTAGAGGGATAATAAAGACCTCAATCTGCTAACTTTCTTTAAAATAATCCATTAGAATTTTTCTATCTCTAATAATATATGTTAATGCAATTTTATTAATGTAAAAACTTCTGTATAAGCTCAAACCTAATTAGATCAAGACACTGATTATTTGAAGGCTATTGATAAAGCGATATCAGTTTTGTAGGAGGACCCTTAGGTAAACTATGAAGTTTTACTTTAAGAACAACTAAAAGAATTTTACTTGCTTTAACCAGAATAAGCCACTCTGGCAGATAACTATTACTTTATTGAGAAAAACACAAAGGATGGAAACATCTCTACTTAGAACGAAGTAAAGTTTTAAGTTAGTAAAGAAGATGGAAGATAATAATAGCATTATCAGAGCTAAGGGTTAAATGATATTAGTTTTGGTGGATTTTAACAAAATTAAACTACTTAAAACCATTCATCAAAGAATTAAAATCAAGTTAATAGGGAGAAATAATCATCGCTAATGTAAGGAAACCCATTCAGAGTTCGTTCAGAATCACATGATAAAGAAATCTTGCCAGATAAATCAATCCAACATTCTAACGATAGGACTTTAAAGATGAATATTCCCAAAAGCATCTTAAAATCTTCGCAAGATTTGACAAAGAACATGCTTGTACCAAAACATGTAAACTTCGACTCTCAAGACACAAGCAATAATGAACTATTGGATTCAAACTTGCTACTTAATTCTTAGTAAAACCAATCTTAATAAGCTTTTACTGATAGATCAAACCTCTCAGATATAACTTAATATAACCCTTAAACCCAGAAAATCTTGAAGAAGTTCTTGAAGGGCGATTGGGACTTAGATTACTCTGGCGAAGATTTTCTTATAGATAAAGTGCTGCTTGAATTTCCCACTTTTTCACTGAATGATGATTACATGAGAGCCATCGCAAATATCATCTTCGTCAAGATAGAGTAGATTTAAAACATAATCAATTAGAAAAACGGAGACATATAAGCTTGTAGAGAAGCCAAAGAATATATCGATTAGAAAAAACTCAGAGATGAAAGTTTGAAAATAAAGTTAGATGTATTTCTAAAATATTAGCTATTTTGTTATAATCAAGGGTAAATAATCTTTCTAGAGAGATTCATAAAGTCCATCAATGAACAATAAAAATAGAGTAAGCAATAGTAGAGGTAGATAAATTTAGAGAGGAGATCATAGTTTGGAAAGAGATAATAGTTCCTCAACCCCTTAAGAAGAGCCCAGAAAAATGAATTTCAAACCTACAAATAAAGATAAAATTGATAATTGGATCGTAAAGCAATAAAGAAAATAGCAAGTACAATTTTTACTTTTGATATAATTTTTAGATGTTTGAAATAATTAAAATTGCAATAATTTATGGAATGTAACCAAGCTCTCAGCTTGGTATATTAAATTGATCTTTAAAATCTTGGATTAATCAAACAATTTACTGTTAAGTATTGTATTTAGAAATGCTCTAGCTTTAACTGCTTTTGTAGTTTGGAATTGTAGCTGCAACATTTGAAAACAAGACTCTGTCTTCTTGTACTTTCTATTGAGCAGCTTCTTGCATTCTAGCTGCGTATAAAACACTCATGTAATGTTTATAGAATCAATAAATACATTATTTAATAAAAGTGTCTAAAACTGTATTTGTATGCCCATAACAATATAATAATTATAAGCCTTAATTATTATAGAATGGAGAATCCTTGGGTAACTTTTCATAGAAAGGTATCTTCTTATCTTTAATAATCTCCAATTTCCCAATCTTCTCTCTAAGCTCATTTATGACTCCTTCAACAGGCCCAAGTTTTTTCTACTTCAATTTCTTAGTTAACATTTTGTGTCTTAAAATTCGCTTTCTTATATCAATTGCCTGATCTACTTCTCTCTGAGCTTTCTCAATCAGCACGTCTATTTCTTCAATAATATTACATTCATTCATTCATGAAATTTATATATAGTATAAAACTAAGGAATATATGAATGATATTCAAAATAATTCAATAAAATATTTTCAATGGACATAGCTTCAAAATCTTCTTCAAGCTTAGATTTGCCAGAAAGTGTCTTGTAACCTCTGGACATTTTAGAGGATGTGTCAATGCCAGAATATGATCTTAGAGCGCTCTTCATTCTTTGTTGCTTAGATTGATATTCCATCTTCATCATTTAATTCAAGTAATTTTAAATAAATACCAAAAAGTAGTGAAATAAATTTTTTATCAAGCAATTTATAATCATGAGTGGGTTGCCAATTGTTGGGGCATCTTTCTTCATGAATCCAGTTGACGATAGAGGTCTTTACTAAGAATATGAAGCTTGGGATCTCGTACCACCTCCTAGAGATAAATCCACAGACCCATCTCTTTGTAATAAAATATATAAATTAATTCATATCACAATCATTTTCAGATATTTGTAAATAAATTGTAAGTAAACTTTGTGATTTATCCACTGTTCTAAGTGTGCCATTTACTATAACTTTTTATTTGGCAGGTCCTTCATTTTTAAAGCCTACGCTACTGCCTCTACCTTAACCTGATTTCCCTCCAAAACCAGCTGTTGAGTTGATTATTTTTGCCATATAAAAATAAGGCGTAATTTCATTAACATAATTTATTTGAGTTTCCTGTTTATTGAAGTGCTTTGGAAGCCTCTGTCATTGTAGACCCTCTCTTATCTGTATCCGCTAATTATTACCTTGGCACCTGAGATTACTATTACTATTTTCCCAAGCCAACTGGCTAAAAGTTACTTTTAGTCTACGAGGGTGAAGTCTGATACAAACTCTTATTGGCTGATGATTAAAGATTTTGCAAATCTGAATTGTTAAGGTTTTACTCTCTCTTTGGAGATTTAGGGTTGTTTCTCTGCTTCTCTTGCTATTCATTAATTTATAAAGATAGTCATACTGATAATTAGGTTTGATAGAATACAATACACACAATATTTCGAGTGGAATATAACTTAAAATTAATATTATTCAGCTCTGATCAATGCGGCCTCTCTCCTTGCAGATTTTCTCTCTTCTACTTTCATAACTTCCTGGACTATGCCAAATTTCATTAAATAGTTAATTTTATTGTTGTCCAAGGTCTTCCAATCTTTGGTAAACTTCTTCAACGCTGACTCTAACTGGATTGTATAATTAAATATAATTTAAAAATAAAACTATATATTTGAAATTCATTATGAGCTCATTTACATTAAAGGAATCATAACGCTCTGCCTTGAGAGCACTCAAAATAGGCAAATCTGCTCTAAAATCCCTGGGTTTAAGATCAGATTATTGTAAGGCATAGTCTGTTATGATGCCCTTCAAAATGTCTAAATCTTTTTCAAGTCCATGAGGAGTGATGTTGTTTTGATTTGTTGAATCTCTGTTTAAATTTCTGTTATTGCCTTAATTTAAAAATAATACATCGTAATAAAACATTCTAGATATCTCTATTTGAACTTATCTTTATTTCCAAATAACATTATAATATTATAGGCTTAATCGTAGTTTAAATCCAGATCCCCTTCAACATAATTTTGCATCATAAGACTATCCTCAGCATGTAAGATTTACTAGTGCCCATTGTTTTGCTAGTTATGCTTTGATAACATTTTCCTGGCTTTCAAGATTTGATTCAGGGCTTGATTTATCTCTGGAGACCCAAAGTCGAAGTGTTGAGATGAAGATTCGGACTGGTTGTGTTCAGAGTGCTCGACTACGTGCATTGGCTGAGAATTCTGAAATAAAGGTGGGGATTAAGATCCTTTCAGATTAAAATTATAGTATTATTATCCATTATAAGGGAGTATAAACGGTAATTTTTAAAGAATTTAATTTAAAAAAGTGAAGATTGTTGCCACTCCACGATCTGAATCCCATATATTCACTAGCGCTGGTTCTTGGATCAAATTTGAGTTTGTCATTAGTTCCTCGACCTCCTCCACTCACTAGATCTCTTATTGTGCCTCCACCTATTCCACTAGCTTAGTGATTTTCATCAACAGAATTGTCATTTTTCATGTGAGACTTTCTATGTTCAAATAATTATATTTTAAATAATTATCAAAATTTCATGTATCAAATTTATATGTTAAGCTGCTATATTGACAGTCTTCTAAGAAAATTCAATTGTTTTAAACACAAATATGATAAAAAAAGAAATTAACCAAATGAGATATCAAAATAGCAAAATATTATTTAAATTTAAGAATTAAATTGTTTCATGCAAGAGTTTCTTAATTTTTTAAGCCTACACATCAAATTATTAGTAAAATTGCATTTATTTTCATATAAAAGTTATATAAATCATAAATTAATTGATTTGATATCTTACCGTCTCTCTATTAGTTTGATCTCTCTCCCTTTGATCATCCTCTCTTTTCTTGATAACATTCATGCGAGTTTATGTTAAGAAATCCTCTACTTTTGAGCGTTTCTTGTCGTCCCTTACTTTAGCATCTGACTCTTCTATTTAAGCGTTTTCACCTGCAGAGAGTGATAAAAGTATAAAAAAATTCGTTAGATATTTATCAAGAAAATTACGATTAAATAATAATAATTAATAGCTATATGAGAGTGCATAGGGGTTGAGGGATGGATGATGCTATTCCAGTCTGAAGTTAACCTTACTTAAGGGCATATTCACATGCAAATTTATGTTCTTTGATGGTGATATTGGTAAGTTTATCTATAAAAATGAGGATGTTAGTCATCAATCATAAATTGAATCAATAAATTAATAAATTTCGGAAATTGTAGTTAATATGATAAGGAAATGACAATAAAAGCAGAAGATTTCTTATCTTTAGTTTTACAATCATTTTATAAAATAAATTTCATGTAATTAAACCAAATAATAATGGATTAGCATTTTGTTTTATAGAAAATAATGCTATATTAATAAAATTAGATTTAATATATTTATTTAGCATTTAAAAAGATAAATAAATCTATTATTTATTAAAGTACCACAAATATTTTTTATTTCGTTATAATTATTTTTGATTAATAAATTTTTCTATTATTATAATGGGGCTTTAAATCTTTTTAGACTAAGCTAACTTACCAAGTTTTTATGTCTAGAAGGGTCTTCTCTCACTATCTTGTAATGTATTGAATTCGAATAAACTGAGATTATATTAGTGTAAATTCTATCAAATTACTAATATTAATAAATAAAGTTATTATCAAATTAACTAAATGTTAATTTAAATATATTAGGATCTAGTGGCTTCATCTTTTAAGGGGAAGGCTCTTTAATAGAGGGCGATGAAGAAAAGTTGGCTTTGACAGCTGTTAAATTTATTTTCATTTTATTTTGATTTTGTTGTTTTTAATTGAAATAAATTTATAATTAAGTTCTTTATAATTATTTTTTTGCCTTCTCATTTTTATCGATTATAATTT
>ARYC01005935.1:0-10721 GCA_000711775.1 Oxytricha trifallax | reverse complement strand
TTGCTCCTGCAAAATATTCTTACAATACAGGAACTCTGCTCAACTCTGGTGAGGTTCCTCCTCAAGTGGGTTCCTTGCAAGGAGGTTTGATCATATATATGCCATTAGAAGGAATCGATGCATATTTGAAAGATGTTATAGATTTGAAGAGCTTGCTCAACGACGATTCACTCTGCTAATACCTTGAGCAGTTCTTAAATAATTTTCGCAAATCAAAGTTGGTAAGTAGAATAATCTAAAATTTAAGAATCACTCTAATCCAAATTATATTTAGATATCTGGATCTACTAAAGATAAGCAATCAACGCAATTGATTCAAACTGGATTTCTATCTCTGATTTAAAATTCAAAGCAGCTAAACTCTAATCATCTTTAAGAAAGCAATACCTATTTAAAGCCTCGAGAAGCAAAGCTTGCACATAAGCGACTTGAGATAGTAAGAATGTATATGGAAGATTAGTTGAAGCCAAAGTAAATTTTTAAGAAGTTGCGAGTGACAGCAGAGTTTGTATCAAGAACTGTTGAGAAGTTTAAGCATGAGTTGAAAACCAAAGTATTGCATCCTTAAAAACCAAAAAATCTGGCAAGAGAAGGGAGAGAGATAATGAGCAGCTGGTTGCTGCTGTTGGCGAATGCATCGAAGAAGTTGGGATTTATCAGTGCACTGGAAGAAATATTCACAATCGATTGCAAGAAATGAAAACGAGCTTGCCATTAAAGTATACATTCAAAGTGCCTTGCATCTCAACAATTCATAAAATTCTCAAAGAGTAGTTTTATTTGAAGTTTGGTAAGACAGAGGCGGCGAATGTTAAATATAGAGATCCTTCTTATAATAGCAAGCGCTTATGGGTGAGTCGACTATTATCATAGTTCTTAAGAGAGGATGCAGTAATAATATCAGTTGATGAAAGACTTCAGATCAGACTACTTACCCCTTAAGCAGTGGGCACTAAATTAGAAGAGTATCTTGGGTAAGAGGAAGACTAACGATAGTAAAATGATTGCAACCAAGAGGTATAGGAGAATCATCGCGTGCGATAAGGAGTTGCAGTATGGAGGAATGCTGCTTGGAAAGAAATTGAATGAATCGTATTCTTCAGGATCATAGAAAGAGTTAAATGCAATATCATATATAAAATCTAGCCTTCCACTAGCTGAAATCAGCTCTTAAAATATTTCAGTGCAAGATGATAACAACTATTCATAAGCAAGTATCCAGCATTCATCAAGAACACTTAAGGCAAAGTCAATCTCAAGACTACATTCTAGCACCAGTATTGCTAAAATAGATAAAAATAGGAAATCTGATAAATTAATCAAAAATTTTATTTAATATATTAATTTTAATCAACTTTACATTTCGTTTGTATTCGAACACTTATAGCTGAATGTTTCAGAATTATTGAGATTTTAGTTGATATTCCTCATTTTAAAGCAGCAACTACAATTTTTGATTCTGATTCACTAGTTTAGTAACCATTAGCAACTTTTTCTATCTGATTCATTAAATCATTGACTGATATACAAATCTTAGCCAAAATTTCAATGATCGAGAGTGGAATCACCATAAATGGTAAATAACTCGTTGCTTGATGAGTGTTTCGTCAAATTTAGGACCTTATCGTATTCTCCATGTTTTAAAACCCCCAACTCAGCAACTTTCAAGTCCTGCTCGACTGTTTGAGCACCAAATTCGGCAGCTTTAGTGGAGGAGGAGACAAAATGACGATTTTAATGAGCGAAAATTAGAGAGGTTTTTGGATTTTTGGTTTGATTAGTTAAAATTAAAATTTAAAAGTGTGATATGTAATAAGGGGGCTTTTAATCAATAAATTTGACGATTCAAGTGCTGTCTATGGTTGTATTGGTCAGTTCTATTGCTCCAGCTCCTCAACTCATCATCATTCAGCTCAACTTCACACAAATCCATGCTTGATGGTGCTGCACCACTGCTTCACACTGAAAGCCCAGAGCTTGTTGACGTCTGTCTTGGTCATTGCCTTCAGAATCTGCGAAAGCCGCTTCACCAGGTGGATCCTATGAAAAGTTAGGCCCAAAATACTTACTTGCTGTCTGCTTGCTCCTAGCGGAGGTGCCTCTTGATGTATGAGAACAAATACTCGATGGGATTAAGCCAGGGTGAGTATTCAGCGTTGAAAAGGACAGTGACCTTGAACTTCCTAGCAGTCTCCAGCACCTCTGAATACTTGTGAATGACTGCGTTGTCCATGAGCAGCACGATCTTTTTATGGGCGAGATCTTTGTCTGTGCGCAGCTGGCGCAGGGTGTGATAGAGGAAGTTCTCGAACAGCACGGCATCGAAGGCCCCATCAATGATTTGACTAGAGATCAGCTGGTCCTTGGTGATGGCTGCCACAAAGCTCATCGAAAATTGCTATCTCTTAGTGGATTCCTTGGTGATTGAGAGATTTCGAGCCAAGACCCCGTAAGACCCCAACCGCTGGTTGACTTGCTGCTTCGCGACTGCGATGGGAGTATAAGTGAATGATGGTAAGGCCTCAATTGCATCGACTACAGCTTGGGTTGCTTGATTACTCCCCTTAATGGACTTAGGGAACTTAGAATCATCTATAAATGTGTCAAAATCCATAGAATTTGCTTACCTTCCTGTCGATTCTCTGTGATTTCGCTGCTGCTTTGAGGCCTGCTGGACAGCTGCAAGCGTCGGGGAGTGATGCATGCCATATTTTCATTGCCATTCGCGCTCAATACCTCGCTGCCCTTGCGTTGAGTTGATTATAGTCTGAGACTGGCCAGGTTCTGGACCAATGGAGTGAGAACAGAAGCAGATTTGAGAGGGGTTTATGGTTAGCTGCTTGATTTCTTGGAGGAGCTCTATATTCTGATCGCGCTGAAGCGCTTCTGCAGGGATGTCTATTAAGCACTGCCCTCTGGGGCTTCTAGGATAGGTGACAGCTGAGTATACTTGTATTTGTCGCTGCATTTGACAGGGGTGGCAGCGATGCTTTACTCCTTTACATCAAAGATATGCTGTCTCTAGGCGGAAGATTTCCTCCGTAACTTTGTAAAGATCGATTTCGAGTTTGGCCTTAAAATTTTTTATGGAACAATTCCAGATCAAGCCACTATTCGTGCAGTATTGCCAATTTAGTCTTCTTAAGCTACTATAGAACCCTTACCATCAGATTTGACATCTCTCGAGCTGCTGATGACGCTGTATTCAAATAGTTAAGCAAAAGCAGCAATACTTACTTCGAGGTTCCCAGAATTGCTTGGGGTCTCAGAATTTCAGCTTTCAGGTCACTTTCATCTTGAATTGAAACTTGGTCTTTCAAAAATGGGGTGTTCGGGGTCTTCATTTTATCATACTTTCTGGCCCCATTGATTATAGATGTGTTCGATTCGATGTTAGAGTTGCCAACCAGCATCTCGCCATACTGGATGACATCGACGGTGACGAGAACCTCGGTCTTACCAACAGCAGGGGCCAGAGAGGAGTCAACTTATTGGTTTTCCTTGTGAAGGGCAGCTGAATTGAAACTCCATTGCTTTGTAGGCATGTAATCGCTCCTGAAGTTGGATTCATCCACTGATATTATCACTGCGTCCTCCAAGAATAGCTGCGCTAGCAGTCTTGACACCCAAAGCCTCTTCTCGTTGAAGGATGGGTCTCTATACTTCGCATTGGCGTTCTGGGCTTTGCCAAATCGTAAATGAAAACTTTCCTTGAGTACCTTTAATAGCGTAGCAACGCTGGGCACTGTGAGGTTCTTATATTCTTAGTCCTTACTCTGCAATTCAAGCAAGTTATGATGCAGGCGCCAGCCAGTGATCTTGTAGATGCCTTGCTGTTCAAGTATAGTAGCAATCGCCTTCAGCAACAGCGAATTGCTCCGCGTATTCTTCCTCCCATTCTTGAGCTTTTGTTTTGGATTCAGCACTCTGTGCTCCACCTCATACTTGAACTTCTCGATTGCTTTGTATACAAATCGTCGATCCACACCCATCTCAAGTGCTAAATCCTTGGGTTTCATGCCCTCCACCTTGTATTGTTAAACCACTTAGATTTTCTTTAGCGCCAGCTTCGCATCTCGGCGTTTCAGGTAAGGATTCTTGGAGGATCCATTCATTGGTTAATGGTTTGAGTAGTCACGATTTGATAAATCGAAAACCCCACCCTGCTCTTTCATGAAGTCTTGTAGGCGTTACCACAGCTCATCGTTCTACTTTATCTGCAGGTTCTTATGCATTACATTAGAGTTTCTCTACCCTGTATACTGTTATGGCTTTCTAATCATACGAAGGTACTGCTCAAGGCCATAACAAAGCTAGTCATCAGTTGCCAAACTTGAAATATCGACTAACGATGATACTGCTCACTCAACATTGTCCAATGGCAGTCGTATGATTTGTCCACCCAGAATTCCCATCGTTGATGGCGGCACCTACCCATTGTTAAGGAGAGTGCCTGAGGTGTAAGTGAGCTTCAATGGCTTAGGAATTGACGGGAAGTTGGTGCCCAGAACGGCCGATGTCCACTTGAGTATAGTCTTCTACTATGGCTTCAGCGCACTCTGCTTGATTTCCTCTAACTCTTGATTGCAGAGAAACCCAAAGTTCAGAATCGACTGCGATGAAAAGGAATTGTATGAATGTTCGCTACTAATCGATGATGTACTGAATGAATGTAACATTTCCAATAACTAAGTGCTGTTCCTTGTGAGGGGTTTATATATATTACAGTCTTTTAAAGTTTAATAGTTAATACTAATAACTCAAATCACACTAAAAACTCAAACCAATGAAAATCATTCTGAGATTTTGAACTATGATTTAAGTCCGATCTTTCAGAATTTTATAATTAATTTAATGATTTTCGAAGATTTCCTGCTTCCCACAGGAACTTTTAACTTCTCCAACACCGATTTCGATAAACTCAGGCACATCTCTTCAGCTATGTAAGGGGATCGTGCCATCAGATTGATGCTGCAACATGCCAAAGTGACTGTGGAGTGCAAGAACTCCAAGCAAAACCTGGTCTTCAACTGTTCCTTGCTCGAATTCCTCGCATCAGGAAATCCATTCAACATCGCCTTGCTCATGAAGAAGCTGATCCAGTGCAAAGGAATGAACCCTATCCTGACCGAGTACGTTTGCAAGCCAGCCAGTAACTTTGTCTCATAGATCATGAGTCAGGTTAGCATTAACACTGCCACTCAGTCTACGTTCACTCTCGCCGAGGCAGAATAATTCCGCAAGGACATGGATGATTTGATTTAATCTCAAAACATCAACATTCAGATCCAGAAAGGTTCAATTCAAAGCCAGACCAACTATACCATCAGTGGTAGTTCATTTTAAGTTGATTACCCTATGCCCGTAGACTACCAAGAGAAGAAGTTCACCAAGCCTACGACCAACTAAAATGTCAAGAGAGCCCTCAAGATTTCAGGACTCGAGATCAAAAATGATGTTGATCTTCTGAATGCTTTCAAAGCCAAGTACAACAATCCCGCAGAACAAGATTTTGTCAAGGAAATCGAGGCTTTGGCAGATGAAGCTGTGGTATAAGAAGCTGAGAGACTGAAGAAGACCTCAATGGGACAAAGTGCAAACCCATCACCTACTAACCCTCTACCTAAACCAGCAGCAAGCAGCCTAAACTCTTCGAAAAGTCGCACCCAAGTCAATCATTATGTTGAAGATGATGATGATGAGGATGATGATGATCAACAATCCCCCAAACAGATGAAGTAACGCGTGATCACTCCCTACAACCTGAGAAACATCCCCTCAGTGAAGAAGACCACCTTCGAAAGCGATTTCAAGAGCAAGTTTGCCAAATAAAGAGACTGCTATACCCCAGAGCCCTCAAGAAGCAGACTTCAAAGCCAGAGAGAGCCCAGCTAAAAACAACCCTACAGTGTGAGAAAGAGCAGCAATTTTAACAACTCTGACCATTCAGAGGAAAGGGAGACTCGATATGACAGACATCACCAAAGCCAGACCAGGAAATCAGCTTATGGAAGCCAATTCAGCTGCGCTATGAGAGTTTCTAACTACGAACGACCTGCATGTGGTGTTACTGAAAGCATGATGAACATGAACTAAAGCGTTCCCCCAATCCTAATGATAATTTCAATTGGGAATTGATTGAGGCAAAGCTAAAAGAGGACTATGAGACTATTCTCAAGAACACCATCGCGGAAGACCTGAAAACCTCTCACTACTTTATAGATGTGATTTAACTTATCACCCAGTTCGAAAAGAAATACGCGAAGAGTGATTGCTTCGGTGAGTTCCCTCTTCTGGAAATGCTTTAGAATTCCCAAAAAATGAACTCTGGACCCTGTGCTGTTGACTTCTTCTTTGCAAACAAAAAAGTGGTCTAATATCAACTTGAGATGAAAAGAAAATCTTGCTTCGTTGAAAAAGACCGAGAGGTCCAGCTAATTACTCAAACAACGTACAAGAGAATGCTTGGTAAGAGAGCTGAGTAAGTAGACCTTTCAGACGTGATAAAAGAAAATGAAAAGCAGAGATTAAAGAGACAGAAAACCTCTCTCAATTCACTCAACTAAAATAATATTGATGGTGGTGATCCCGATGACGGAGAAGAAGACCAGTAAATGCTTAATGTCGATGCCAATCAAGGCAGCCTTGAGCAACACAGATACCCATTAAGTTCTCGCAAGAAATACCACCAGAAGACTCTTAGCTCAAATGTTGAGTAAGCATCTCAAAGCTAAGTCAAGGACAAGCTTGATATGATCCCCAGCCATTTCTTATTCACTCGCTGTTGGTATGTCAAGGAGAGATTTGAAGAGTTACTGCCCTCGGAATATTTCCAATACCCATTCATGATTCAGAAAGCTAATGAATGTTTTGAGTACATACAGGATAATTTCGAGTCTTCTTGGTACAATTACACTGGTTCTCCCTTCTTTAACGCTTCTGTTTACAGACTAATGTTTACTCCTCATCGATTCATCCATTAACCAAACAGAATCAAGGATTACCAGTACAGGGACAAGCATGCATTCAATCCCAATGTAAACTTCTGCAGCAAAGTGCTCAATTGCCAACACTCGACTCCTAACCTCGACTAACTCATGCAGCTTGTGAACCTCTTGAGCGATGGCCTGGTTTATATCGAAAGGAGATCATTCTGTATGCTACTATGTGCACTCTTCAAAGCAGCCCCCTAGGCTATTGTGAACCCCCTCTTCTTGAACCCCATGAAGTTTCCTCTCTTGCATGCTCTCGACTGGCTTGTCTTAGATGAGTTCTCTAGAACATATGTATTCAAAAGGCTCGGTACAATAGATTACAATAAGGCAAGTTTCTATGAGCTTGGCAGCTTCGGCCAATAGTTTTCTGATAACGAAAAGCTTTTCTCTGATTATCTAGACGACAGGAACTCTATCATTGTAGAGCTGATCTTCCATCAACGTGGTCGAGACATTCCTCAGTCAATATTCGGGGTCATCCGCAAGAATGCTGATAAGTCATTGACGATCAAATCTTCGTACAGTAAAAAGACTGTGTTGATCCCCAAAAGTATCGATTCGAAGAATAATGAATTGAAAGAAGCTTGCCAGGTGTTTATACATGATTTTACTGAAGACCCCGCGTTCTCTACAGGTATGAAGCAGGTATTCGAAGTGCGATTCTATGGGTGCAAGCTAAGATATGAAATGGAGAAGACTATTCTATTTTAATACGACGATTTCCAATACAGGGCTCGTTAATTTTTCGTGCGTTTCTTTTTTATGTAACATTTCCATTTGTCTAACTTAATTTATAGGTACTCATCAACTAATCTTCATCAGGCGTACATTGATTTGCATAGAGGAATTGGATATCTTCAGAATCAAGTGATAAGACTCACCTATGAAAAAGCCTCGAATGTGAGACATGGAAGGAAGTTCCGAATGACTTAGTCATTTACTACAAGACCCCACTTTCGACCTACAAGAATTTCGACTACATTATTGAATTCTTTGATAGATTTGCCAATAAATTTATTTAAGAACGCTCTGATATCTTAAGTAAGAATTTAATGCTAGCTAAATATTTTAGGGTAAATGCTCATAGGCTAAATAAAAAATGGTGTGTCTGTAGCTTAGAAGTGATATCCTAACAGGCCTCTAAGCATTATAACACAATCTATCAGTTTAATACACTCGTCACCTTGGTCAAAAACCCTCCCAAAAATTCAGACCTTCGCACAAACTTAAGGAAAGATATTTTATTTGTGCAAAATTTACTCGAAAGTCTTCATGAAACTTTTATGGAACTTATCCATAAATATTACCCAGAGTATTTCAAGATTTATGAATCAACGTAAGCATATTTTAGATTAAAATTCTATAGTTATCTCTAACTGAAGGAGAATGAATTCCATCCTCTCGTAATGGCACTCAACTGGTCGATCCCTGATGATCTAAAGATTGTAATGGGTCTTATTCAAAGCCTCGCTGATTAAGCATAGAGAAATACTCCTTGGCCAGATAATTATCTTTCAAAACAACAGAGATATGGTGACGAAATTTTTCTTGCCCTAAAAGACCAAGTAAAGAGACTTCCAATCAAAAATCTAGATGGACTGTCTGCCAGAGAATAAGCTCTGCTTGAGAACTCGCCATGGCTTCTCCACTTAGAAGCTTTCAAGAACAGGTTTTTGCACTACAGCTCCAAAAAGAATGACACTCTTCAGTAAGTGGATTTAAATTCAACATTTCTTTATAGGAAAGTGATTGTTAACCCCCCATCATTCTACATCAGAAAAATTAACTAGCTTTCAAATGATCATGACAACGCTGTAATGTTTGAAGGACTTACACTCAACAGCATGATATAGATTAGTGATTCTGACTAAGATGTAGATATGGAAGACGAAGACTTGATGCACAGAGCTATAGACTTTCACAAACTCCCTCAAGGATTTCTAATTATGGACAGCCAAGCCAAGCAAATCCTTATCAGCAGTCCCATTCTATAAGATAGTCGCAAGCATTGACAATGTACATGAGCAACACAGATAACAGTACCAGGACAAGATGCAAATCCAGCAAGTTCTCTCATCAGTGAACTAATTCTAGCATAGAAATCCTACTGAAATTTATGGAACTACACCTATCGGAACATTTCCAAATTACCCCAATCAACAGTAATTCTATGAAGGAGTTGACCAAAACTACTCGTAAAACTATCACCAGCAAAGGGATTAGTAGTTGTATAGAGTGCCAACTAACATGAATCAGATGCTGCAGCAGCAGCTTCCTTCAGGGTACAACTTAAACAGAAAGGAAATGTTTGGAAGCAATAAAAACTATGGCATGAATGATTTCTAGGGTCAGAAAAATTACCAGCAAGATGAAGGCTTCAAGTAAACTCAGAGCAGAGAAACGATTGGTAATGACATGTACAAGCATTACGCTGAAGATATTACCGGCAGATAGGAATAGAGACAAAGGTAAAAGTAGCTCTTACAACATAAAAAACTGCCAAAACTACTTGATTTTCCTTCTTAAAATCAAAGCAAAGAGGTCCTATCCTTAAACAGAGGGTAAGCTAACGCAAATGCTTCGAATTCAAGACTGGATAGCAATCAAACGGGTTCCAATTCAAGGTAGAGGCCATCCAGTGTTAAATAATTCGATACTGATGAAGAAAAAACTTAGGTAGTACTCGTGGATGATGAAAATTAACCAGATAAGGGACTCGGTACTTAAATTCAACAGATTGAACCAGACTCATAACACTCTATCAACTAAGGTTAACCCCTTGGTGATGGAAATGTTCCATAAACTAACTCTTAAGGTTGCAATGACACGTGGGGTAGGAAGCATGATGGAACAATTCCAGGTCTTTATGATGATATCTAAGACGAAAATACGGGATTGTAAAATTAAAACCATGGTTACGGCCAACAAAACACTGGTCTTAATCAGGGGATGATGACGTCTAAGGACCAATAACAGTAAGTATTCAATAGTATGGGGATATCTGAGGCTGGGAATTCTTTATTTGGTAATACTTCTACCAATCGTGGGCAGAATCAATTTGGAGTTATACCTCAGTAAAACTCGAACCAGTTACCTGGTAGTTCCCATCATGAGACTTCTACCAGTGATGGCACGACTAGTAAGGGTATTACTCCTCAGAGATCTGACCTTTTAAGCAGATCTGCGCTACAGCCTCACCTCAAGAAGCAGCAAACTAGTATCATGAGACCCAAACCTAAATAGACTTCTCAATCACAGTCACATGATGAAACTCAGTAGAAGCAGATGAGTGAAGTAGAAATTGCTTCAAGAGAGCAAGCTCACATTGACCAAGCCGTTGGAGATCAAGCTAAGGCTGACCAGGCTGCCAAAGATCAAGCTGCAAGAGACTAAGCTCCCATTGACCAAGTCGTTGGAAATCAAGAAGCAGAAGAAGATGTTTAAGAGTAGAATAATTAATGAGATTATGATGAAGCTGTTAACCTGAAATGATGTTCACACCTAAGGGCAGCTTGGATCAACAGACTCCTTATATTTTGTTATATTCAAGCATTTATTTCATAGATTTTATATTGATAAAACTTAAACTTTACAACTGTACACATATAGGATGTCTAAATCTTTCTCATCTAAAGTCTACTATTCATTAATTACTTTCTATAATTCACTTTTCATGCCATCAACCGCTTTGCTTCGCAGAGTGCGTTAAAATGCCTGAATTCCCTT
>ARYC01005934.1:0-16765 GCA_000711775.1 Oxytricha trifallax | reverse complement strand
ATGTTTCAAAGTTTCTTAAATCTAATTAATTAATTATGAGAAATTGATAAGTTATATTTAATAACACACATCGCTCCTTGAAAGTGTTATGTAATTTCTGTGTTTAATAAAATATTTGTAAAATTAATGATATCAATTTATCGCTCTTTTAAGGAGGCTCAGGTCCAGGTCTAAAATAGATTTTAAAAAATAATAAAAATAAAATGTCCAGGTCACCCAGCTCTAAGGTCAATTAAGGTAAGGAGAGTTCAATTTGATTATCGAAAACTTCCATCTCAAAAAGATACCTGAGATATTAATCTTTTAAGTTTCTAAAAATCTATGATAAAATGTTGTTAGAATATAAAGTGAAAGTGTTAAATAAAATAATCGAGTATGAATTAATTTAATGAAATTCATAATTATGATTTAAATACAAACATCAACTCCTTGAAAGTCTTATGTATTTTGTGTAAATTTTATTTGTAAAGTTCAAGTAATATAATTAAATATGAATTTTACTATTTTTAATGAGGAGCAGGTTCAGGCTAAAATAATATTTTCAAATATAATTAAAATAAAGTTTCCTGGTCACCTTGTACTAGGGTCAATTAAGGTAAGGAGAGTTCAATTTGATTATCGAAAACTTCCATCTACAAAAGATACCTGAGCTATAGATGTTCAAAGTTCTTAAATAATTAATAAATTAGGAGAAATTATAAGTTATATTAATAACACCACATCAACTCCTTGAAAGTGTTATGTAATTTCTGTGTTTAATAAAATATTTGTAAAATTAATGATATCAATTTATCGCTCTTTTAAGGAGGCTCAGGTCCAGGTCTAAAATAGATTTTAAAAAATAATAAAAATAAAATGTCCAGGTCACCCAGCTCTAAGGTCAATTAAGGTAAGGAGAGTTCAATTTGATTATCGAAAACTTCCATCTCAAAAAGATACCTGAGATATTAATCTTTTAAGTTTCTAAAAATCTATGATAAAATCTTTGTAAAATTTTAAAGTGAAAGTGTTAAATAAAATAATCGAGTATGAATTAATTTAATGAAATTCATAATTATGATTTAAATACAAACATCAACTCCTTGAAAGTCTTATGTATTTTGTGTAAATTTTATTTGTAAAGTTCAAGTAATATAATTAAATATGAATTTTACTATTTTTAATGAGGAGCAGGTTCAGGCTAAAATAATATTTTCAAATATAATTAAAATAAAGTTTCCTGGTCACCTTGTACTAGGGTCAATTAAGGTAAGGAGAGTTCAATTTGATTATCGAAAACTTCCATCTACAAAAGATACCTGAGCTATAGATGTTCAAAGTTTCTTAAATCTAATTAATTAATTATGAGAAATTGATAAGTTATATTTAATAACACACATCGACTCCTTGAAAGTGTTATGTAATTTCTGTGTTTAATAAAATATTTGTAAAATTAATGATATCAATTTATCGCTCTTTTAAGGAGGCTCAGGTCCAGGTCTAAAATAGATTTTAAAAAATAATAAAAATAAAATGTCCAGGTCACCCAGCTCTAAGGTCAATTAAGGTAAGGAGAGTTCAATTTGATTATCGAAAACTTCCATCTCAAAAAGATACCTGAGATATTAATCTTTTAAGTTTCTAAAAATCTATGATAAAATCTTTGTAAAATTTTAAAGTGAAAGTGTTAAATAAAATAATCGAGTATGAATTAATTTAATGAAATTCATAATTTTGATTTAATTACAAACATCAACTCCTTGAAAGTTTTATGTATTTTGTGTTAATTTTATTTGTAAAGTTCAAGTAATTTAATTAAATATGAATTTTACTATTTTTAATGAGGGGCAGGTTCAGGCTAAAATAATATTTTCAAAAATAATTAAAATAAAGTGTTCATGTCACCTTGTTCTAGGGTCAATTAAGGTACGGAGAGTTCAATTCGATTATTGAAAAATTACATCTCCAAAAGATACTTGAGCTATAATGTTTCAAAGTTTCTTAAATCTAATTAATTAATTATGAGAAATTGATAAGTTATATTTAATAACACACATCAACTCCTTGAAAGTGTTATGTAATTTCTGTGTTTAATAAAATATTTGTAAAATTAATGATATCAATTTATCGCTCTTTTAAGGAGGCTCAGGTCCAGGTCTAAAATAGATTTTAAAAAATAATAAAAATAAAATGTCCAGGTCACCCAGCTCTAAGGTCAATTAAGGTAAGGAGAGTTCAATTTGATTATCGAAAACTTCCATCTCAAAAAGATACCTGAGATATTAATCTTTTAAGTTTCTAAAAATCTATGATAAAAATCTTTGTAAAATTTTAAAGTGAAAGTGTTTAAATAAAATAATCGAGTATGAATTAATTTAATGAAATTCATAATTATGATTTAAATACAAACATCAACTCCTTGAAAGTCTTATGTATTTTGTGTAAATTTTATTTGTAAAGTTCAAGTAATATAATTAAATATGAATTTTACTATTTTTAATGAGGAGCAGGTTCAGGCTAAAATAATATTTTCAAATATAATTAAAATAAAGTTTCCTGGTCACCTTGTACTAGGGTCAATTAAGGTAAGGAGAGTTCAATTTGATTATCGAAAACTTCCATCTACAAAATACTTGACCTATAGATGTGCAAAGTTTCTTAAATCTAATTAATTAATTATGAGAAATTGATAAGTTATATTTAATAACACACATCAACTCCTTGAAAGTGTTATGTAATTTCTGTGTTTAATAAAATATTTGTAAAATTAATGATATCAATTTATCGCTCTTTTAAGGAGGCTCAGGTCCAGGTCTAAAATAGATTTTAAAAAATAATAAAAATAAAATGTCCAGGTCACCCAGCTCTAAGGTCAATTAAGGTAAGGAGAGTTCAATTTGATTATCGAAAACTTCCATCTCAAAAAGATACCTGAGATATTAATCTTTTAAGTTTCTAAAAATCTATGATAAAATCTTTGTAAAATTTTAAAGTGAAAGTGTTAAATAAAATAATCGAGTATGAATTAATTTAATGAAATTCATAATTTTGATTTAATTACAAACATCAACTCCTTGAAAGTTTTATGTATTTTGTGTTAATTTTATTTGTAAAGTTCAAGTAATTTAATTAAATATGAATTTTACTATTTTTAATGAGGGGCAGGTTCAGGCTAAAATAATATCTTCAAAAATAATAAAAATAAAATATCTCGCTCACCCACAGTTAGGGTCAATTAAGGTACGGAGAATTGAATTTCATTATCAAAAAATTCCATCTCCAAAAGATACCTGAGATATTAATCTTTTAAGTTTCTAAAAATCTATGATAAAATGTTGTTAGAATATAAAGTGAAAGTGTCAAATATAATAATCGAGTATGAATTAATTTAATGAAATTCATAATTTAGATTTAATTACAAACATCTACTCCTTAAAAGTGTTATGTATTTTTTGTTAATTTTATTTGTTAAGTTCAAGTAATTTAATTAAATATGAATTTTACGATTTTTAATGAGGGTCAGGTTCAGGGCAAAATATATATTTTCAAAAATAATTAAAATAAAGTGTTCATGTCACCTTGTTCTAGGGTCAATTAAGGTACGGAGAGTTCAATTCGATTATTGAAAAATTACATCTCCAAAAGATACTTGAGCTATTGTGGTCTTAAGTTCCTAAATCTAATTAATTAATTATGAGAAATTGATAAGTTATATTTAATAACACACATCAACTCCTTGAAAGTGTTATGTAATTTCTGTGTTTAATAAAATATTTGTAAAATTAATGATATCAATTTATCGCTCTTTTAAGGAGGCTCAGGTCCAGGTCTAAAATAGATTTTAAAAAATAATAAAAATAAAATGTCCAGGTCACCCAGCTCTAAGGTCAATTAAGGTAAGGAGAGTTCAATTTGATTATCGAAAACTTCCATCTCAAAAAGATACCTGAGATATTAATCTTTTAAGTTTCTAAAAATCTATGATAAAATGTTGTTAGAATATAAAGTGAAAGTGTTAAATAAAATAATCGAGTATGAATTAATTTAATGAAATTCATAATTATGATTTAAATACAAACATCAACTCCTTGAAAGTCTTATGTATTTTGTGTAAATTTTATTTGTAAAGTTCAAGTAATATAATTAAATATGAATTTTACTATTTTTAATGAGGAGCAGGTTCAGGCTAAAATAATATTTTCAAATATAATTAAAATAAAGTTTCCTGGTCACCTTGTACTAGGGTCAATTAAGGTAAGGAGAGTTCAATTTGATTATCGAAAACTTCCATCTACAAAATAAACTTAGCTATAGATGTTTCAAAGTTTCTTAAATCTAATTAATTAATTATGAGAAATTGATAAGTTATATTTAATAACACACATCAACTCCTTGAAAGTGTTATGTAATTTCTGTGTTTAATAAAATATTTGTAAAATTAATGATATCAATTTATCGCTCTTTTAAGGAGGCTCAGGTCCAGGTCTAAAATAGATTTTAAAAAATAATAAAAATAAAATGTCCAGGTCACCCAGCTCTAAGGTCAATTAAGGTAAGGAGAGTTCAATTTGATTATCGAAAACTTCCATCTCAAAAAGATACCTGAGATATTAATCTTTTAAGTTTCTAAAAATCTATGATAAAATGTTGTTAGAATATAAAGTGAAAGTGTTAAATAAAATAATCGAGTATGAATTAATTTAATGAAATTCATAATTATGATTTAAATACAAACATCAACTCCTTGAAAGTCTTATGTATTTTGTGTAAATTTTATTTGTAAAGTTCAAGTAATATAATTAAATATGAATTTTACTATTTTTAATGAGGAGCAGGTTCAGGCTAAAATAATATTTTCAAATATAATTAAAATAAAGTTTCCTGGTCACCTTGTACTAGGGTCAATTAAGGTAAGGAGAGTTCAATTTGATTATCGAAAACTTCCATCTACAAAAGATACCTGAGATATTAATCTTTTAAGTTTCTAAAAATCTATGATAAAATGTTGTTAGAATATAAAGTGAAAGTGTCAAATATAATAATCGAGTATGAATTAATTTAATGAAATTCATAATTTAGATTTAATTACAAACATCTACTCCTTAAAAGTGTTATGTATTTTTTGTTAATTTTATTTGTAAAGTTCAAGTAATTTAATTAAATATGAATTTTACGCTTTTTAATGAGGAGCAGGTTCAGGGCAAAATTATTTTTCAAAAATAATTAAAATAAAGTGTTATTGTCACCTTGTACTAGGGTCAATTAAGGTACGGAGAGTTCAATTTGATTTTCGAAAATAACATCTCCAAAAGACATATATTAGATATTAATCTTTTAAGTTTCTAAAAATCTATGATAAAATGTTTTTTTAAATATTAAAGTGAAAGTTTTAAATAAATCAATCAAGTATGAATTATTTTAATCAAATTAATAATTTTGATTTAATTTCAAACTTCCACTCCTTGTAAGTATTATGTATTTTGTGTTAATTTTATTTGTAAAGTTCGAGTAATTTAATTAAATATGAATTTTACGCTTTTTAATGAGGAGCAGGTACAGGGCAAAATTATATTTTCAAAAATAATTAAAATAAAGTGTTCTTGTCACCTTGTACTAGGGTCAATTAAGGTACGGAGAGTTCAATTTGATTATCTAAAACTTCATCTACAAAAATACCTGAGCTATATATGTTTCAAAGTTTCTTAAATCTAATTAATTAATTATGAGAAATTGATAAGTTATATTTAATAACACCATCGACTCCTTAAAGTGTTATGTAATTTCTGTGTTTAATAAAATATTTGTAAAATTAATGATATCAATTTATCGCTCTTTTAAGGAGGCTCAGGTCCAGGTCTAAAATAGATTTTAAAAAATAATAAAAATAAAATGTCCAGGTCACCCAGCTCTAAGGTCAATTAAGGTAAGGAGAGTTCAATTTGATTATCGAAAACTTCCATCTCAAAAAGATACCTGAGATATTAATCTTTTAAGTTTCTAAAAATCTATGATAAAATGTTTTTAGAATTTAAAGTGAAAGTGTTAAATAAAATAATCGAGTATGAATTAATTTAATGAAATTCATAATTTTGATTTAATTACAAACATCAACTCCTTGAAAGTTTTATGTATTTTGTGTTAATTTTATTTGTAAAGTTCAAGTACTTTAATTAAATATGAATTTTACTCTTTTTAATGAGGAGCAGGTTCAGTGTAAAATTATATTTTCAAATATAATTAAAATAAAGTTTCCTGTCACCTTGTTCTAGGGTCAATTAAGGTACGGAGAGTTCAATTTGATTATTGAAAACTTCCATCTCCAAAAGATACTTGAGCTATATCTGTTTCAAAGTTTCTTAAATCTAATTAATTAATTATGAGAAATTGATAAGTTATATTTAATAACACACATCAACTCCTTGAAAGTGTTATGTAATTTCTGTGTTTAATAAAATATTTGTAAAATTAATGATATCAATTTATCGCTCTTTTAAGGAGGCTCAGGTCCAGGTCTAAAATAGATTTTAAAAAATAATAAAAATAAAATGTCCAGGTCACCCAGCTCTAAGGTCAATTAAGGTAAGGAGAGTTCAATTTGATTATCGAAAACTTCCATCTCAAAAAGATACCTGAGATATTAATCTTTTAAGTTTCTAAAAATCTATGATAAAATGTTGTTAGAATATAAAGTGAAAGTGTTAAATAAAATAATCGAGTATGAATTAATTTAATGAAATTCATAATTATGATTTAAATACAAACATCAACTCCTTGAAAGTCTTATGTATTTTGTGTAAATTTTATTTGTAAAGTTCAAGTAATATAATTAAATATGAATTTTACTATTTTTAATGAGGAGCAGGTTCAGGCTAAAATAATATTTTCAAATATAATTAAAATAAAGTTTCCTGGTCACCTTGTACTAGGGTCAATTAAGGTAAGGAGAGTTCAATTTGATTATCGAAAACTTCCATCTACAAAAGAACTTGAGCTATATATGTTTCAAAGTTTCTTAAATCTAATTAATTAATTATGAGAAATTGATAAGTTATATTTAATAACACACATCAACTCCTTGAAAGTGTTATGTAATTTCTGTGTTTAATAAAATATTTGTAAAATTAATGATATCAATTTATCGCTCTTTTAAGGAGGCTCAGGTCCAGGTCTAAAATAGATTTTAAAAAATAATAAAAATAAAATGTCCAGGTCACCCAGCTCTAAGGTCAATTAAGGTAAGGAGAGTTCAATTTGATTATCGAAAACTTCCATCTCAAAAAGATACCTGAGATATTAATCTTTTAAGTTTCTAAAAATCTATGATAAAATCTTTGTAAAATTTTAAAGTGAAAGTGTTAAATAAAATAATCGAGTATGAATTAATTTAATGAAATTCATAATTTTGATTTAATTACAAACATCAACTTCTTGAAAGTTTTATGTATTTTGTGTTAATTTTATTTGTAAAGTTCAAGTACTTTAATTAAATATGAATTTTACGCTTTTTAATGAGGAGCAGGTTCAGTGTAAAATTATATTTTCAAAAATAATTAAAATAAAGTGTTCATGTCACCTTGTTCTAGGGTCAATTAAGGTACGGAGAGTTCAATTCGATTATTGAAAAATTACATCTCCAAAAGATACTTGAGCTATAGATGTTTCAAAGTTTCTTAAATCTAATTAATTAATTATGAGAAATTGATAAGTTATATTTAATAACACACATCAACTCCTTGAAAGTGTTATGTAATTTCTGTGTTTAATAAAATATTTGTAAAATTAATGATATCAATTTATCGCTCTTTTAAGGAGGCTCAGGTCCAGGTCTAAAATAGATTTTAAAAAATAATAAAAATAAAATGTCCAGGTCACCCAGCTCTAAGGTCAATTAAGGTAAGGAGAGTTCAATTTGATTATCGAAAACTTCCATCTCAAAAAGATACCTGAGATATTAATCTTTTAAGTTTCTAAAAATCTATGATAAAATCTTTGTAAAATTTTAAAGTGAAAGTGTTAAATAAAATAATCGAGTATGAATTAATTTAATGAAATTCATAATTTTGATTTAATTACAAACATCAACTCCTTGAAAGTGTTATGTATTTTGTGTTAATTTTATTTGTAAAGTTCAAGTAATTTAATTAAATATGAATTTTACGATTTTTAATGAGGAGCAGGTTCAGTGTAAAATTATATTTTCAAAAATAATTAAAATAAAGTGTTCATGTCACCTTGTTCTAGGGTCAATTAAGGTACGGAGAGTTCAATTCGATTATTGAAAAATTACATCTCCAAAAGATACTTGAGCTATAGATGTTTCAAAGTTTCTTAAATCTAATTAATTAATTATGAGAAATTGATAAGTTATATTTAATAACACACATCGACTCCTTGAAAGTGTTATGTAATTTCTGTGTTTAATAAAATATTTGTAAAATTAATGATATCAATTTATCGCTCTTTTAAGGAGGCTCAGGTCCAGGTCTAAAATAGATTTTAAAAAATAATAAAAATAAAATGTCCAGGTCACCCAGCTCTAAGGTCAATTAAGGTAAGGAGAGTTCAATTTGATTATCGAAAACTTCCATCTCAAAAAGATACCTGAGATATTAATCTTTTAAGTTTCTAAAATCTATGATAAAATGTTGTTAGAATATAAAGTGAAAGTGTTAAATAAAATAATCGAGTATGAATTAATTTAATGAAATTCATAATTATGATTTAAATACAAACATCAACTCCTTGAAAGTCTTATGTATTTTGTGTAAATTTTATTTGTAAAGTTCAAGTAATATAATTAAATATGAATTTTACTATTTTTAATGAGGAGCAGGTTCAGGCTAAAATAATATTTTCAAATATAATTAAAATAAAGTTTCCTGGTCACCTTGTACTAGGGTCAATTAAGGTAAGGAGAGTTCAATTTGATTATCGAAAACTTCCATCTACAAAAGATACCTGAGCTATATATGTTTCAAAGTTTCTTAAATCTAATTAATTAATTATGAGAAATTGATAAGTTATATTTAATAACACACATCGACTCCTTGAAAGTGTTATGTAATTTCTGTGTTTAATAAAATATTTGTAAAATTAATGATATCAATTTATCGCTCTTTTAAGGAGGCTCAGGTCCAGGTCTAAAATAGATTTTAAAAAATAATAAAAATAAAATGTCCAGGTCACCCAGCTCTAAGGTCAATTAAGGTAAGGAGAGTTCAATTTGATTATCGAAAACTTCCATCTCAAAAAGATACCTGAGATATTAATCTTTTAAGTTTCTAAAAATCTATGATAAAATGTTGTTAGAATATAAAGTGAAAGTGTTAAATAAAATAATCGAGTATGAATTAATTTAATGAAATTCATAATTATGATTTAAATACAAACATCAACTCCTTGAAAGTCTTATGTATTTTGTGTAAATTTTATTTGTAAAGTTCAAGTAATATAATTAAATATGAATTTTACTATTTTTAATGAGGAGCAGGTTCAGGCTAAAATAATATTTTCAAATATAATTAAAATAAAGTTTCCTGGTCACCTTGTACTAGGGTCAATTAAGGTAAGGAGAGTTCAATTTGATTATCGAAAACTTCCATCTACAAAAGATACTTGAGCTATAGATGTTTCAAGTTTCTTAATCTAATTAATTAATTATGAGAAATTGATAAGTTATTTTTAAAATGCTATGTACCCTTCTTGAAAGTCATATGAATCTTATATTAATAATATTTAGAAAATTCAAGTTACTAATTTATAGATGAATTTTTCCACTTTTAAGGAGGCACTGCACTGATCCAGGGCAAAAATATTTTTTCAAAAATAATAAAAATAAAATGTCCTTGTCACCCAGCACTAGGGTCAATTAATGTACGGAGAGTTCAATTTGATTATCAAAGAATTCAATCTCCAAAAGATACATGAGCTATTGTTTTTTTAAGTTTCTAAAAATCTATGATAAAATGTTGTTAGAATATAAAGTGAAAGTGTTAAATAAAATAATCGAGTATGAATTAATTTAATGAAATTCATAATTATGATTTAAATACAAACATCAACTCCTTGAAAGTCTTATGTATTTTGTGTAAATTTTATTTGTAAAGTTCAAGTAATATAATTAAATATGAATTTTACTATTTTTAATGAGGAGCAGGTTCAGGCTAAAATAATATTTTCAAATATAATTAAAATAAAGTTTCCTGGTCACCTTGTACTAGGGTCAATTAAGGTAAGGAGAGTTCAATTTGATTATCGAAAACTTCCATCTACAAAAGATACCTGAGCTATAGATGTTTCAAAGTTTCTTAAATCTAATTAATTAATTATGAGAAATTGATAAGTTATATTTAATAACACACATCGACTCCTTGAAAGTGTTATGTTATTTCTGTGTTTAATAAAATATTTGTAAAATTAATGATATCAATTTATCGCTCTTTTAAGGAGGCTCAGGTCCAGGTCAAAAATAAATTTTAAAAAATAATAAAAATAAAATGTCCAGGTCACCCAGCTCTAAGGTCAATTAAGGTACGGAGAGTTCAATTTGATTATCGAAAAATTCCATCTCCAAAAGATACCTGAGATATTAATCTTTTAAGTTTCTAAAAATCTATGATAAAATGTTGTTAGAATATAAAGTGAAAGTGTCAAATATAATAATCGAGTATGAATTAATTTAATGAAATTAATAATTTAGATTTTCTTTCAAACATCTTCTTCTTGAAAGTTTTATGTATTTTGTGTTAATTTTATTTGTAAAGTTCAAGTACTTTAATTAAATATGAATTTTACGCTTTTTAATGAGGAGCAGGTTCAGTGTAAAATTATATTTTCAAAAATAATTAAAATAAAGTGTTCATGTCACCTTGTTCTAGGGTCAATTAAGGTACGGAGAGTTCAATTGATTATTGAAAATTCCATCTCCAAAGATACTTGAGCTATAGATGTTTCAAAGTTTCTTAAATCTAATTAATTAATTATGAGAAATTGATAAGTTATATTTAATAACACACATCGACTCCTTGAAAGTGTTATGTAATTTCTGTGTTTAATAAAATATTTGTAAAATTAATGATATCAATTTATCGCTCTTTTAAGGAGGCTCAGGTCCAGGTCTAAAATAGATTTTAAAAAATAATAAAAATAAAATGTCCAGGTCACCCAGCTCTAAGGTCAATTAAGGTAAGGAGAGTTCAATTTGATTATCGAAAACTTCCATCTCAAAAAGATACCTGAGATATTAATCTTTTAAGTTTCTAAAAATCTATGATAAAATGTTGTAAGATTTTAAAGTGAATGTGTTAAATTAAATAATCGAGTATGAATTAATTTAATGTAATTCATAATTTTGATTTTCTTTCAACATCTTCTTCTTGAAAGTTTTATGTATTTTGTGTTAATTTTATTTGTAAAGTTCAAGTACTTTAATTAAATATGAATTTTACGCTTTTTAATGAGGAGCAGGTTCAGTGTAAAATTATATTTTCAAAAATAATTAAAATAAAGTGTTCATGTCACCTTGTTCTAGGGTCAATTAAGGTACGGAGAGTTCAATTCGATTATTGAAAAATTACATCTCCAAAAGATACTTGAGCTATGATGTTTCAAAGTTTCTTAAATCTAATTAATTAATTATGAGAAATTGATAAGTTATATTTAATAACACACATCGACTCCTTGAAAGTGTTATGTAATTTCTGTGTTTAATAAAATATTTGTAAAATTAATGATATCAATTTATCGCTCTTTTAAGGAGGCTCAGGTCCAGGTCTAAAATAGATTTTAAAAAATAATAAAAATAAAATGTCCAGGTCACCCAGCTCTAAGGTCAATTAAGGTAAGGAGAGTTCAATTTGATTATCGAAAACTTCCATCTCAAAAAGATACCTGAGATATTAATCTTTTAAGTTTCTAAAAATCTATGATAATTTGTATTTTAAAGTGAAAGTGTTAAATAAAATAATCGAGTATGAATTAATTTAATGAAATTCATAATTATGATTTAAATACAAACATCAACTCCTTGAAAGTCTTATGTATTTTGTGTAAATTTTATTTGTAAAGTTCAAGTAATATAATTAAATATGAATTTTACTATTTTTAATGAGGAGCAGGTTCAGGCTAAAATAATATTTTCAAATATAATTAAAATAAAGTTTCCTGGTCACCTTGTACTAGGGTCAATTAAGGTAAGGAGAGTTCAATTTGATTATCGAAAACTTCCATCTACAAAAGATATTGAGGTATTGTTTTTCAAAGTTTCTTAAATCTAATTAATTAATTATGAGAAATTGATAAGTTATATTTAATAACACACATCGACTCCTTGAAAGTGTTATGTTATTTCTGTGTTTAATAAAATATTTGTAAAATTAATGATATCAATTTATCGCTCTTTTAAGGAGGCTCAGGTCCAGGTCTAAAATAGATTTTAAAAAATAATAAAAATAAAATGTCCAGGTCACCCAGCTCTAAGGTCAATTAAGGTACGGAGAGTTCAATTTGATTATCGAAAACTTCCATCTCAAAAAGATACCTGAGATATTAATCTTTTAAGTTTCTAAAAATCTATGATAAAATCTTTGTAAAATTTTAAAGTGAAAGTGTTAAATAAAATAATCGAGTATGAATTAATTTAATGAAATTCATAATTTTGATTTAATTACAAACATCAACTCCTTGAAAGTTTTATGTATTTTGTGTTAATTTTATTTGTAAAGTTCAAGTAATTTAATTAAATATGAATTTTACTATTTTTAATGAGGGGCAGGTTCAGGCTAAAATAATATTTTCAAATATAATTAAAATAAAGTTTCCTGGTCACCTTGTACTAGGGTCAATTAAGGTAAGGAGAGTTCAATTTGATTATCGAAAACTTCCATCTACAAAAGATACCTGAGCTATATATGTTTCAAAGTTTCTTAAATCTAATTAATTAATTATGAGAAATTGATAAGTTATATTTAATAACAACATCGACTCCTTGAAAGTGTTATGTAATTTCTGTGTTTAATAAAATATTTGTAAAATTAATGATATCAATTTATCGCTCTTTTAAGGAGGCTCAGGTCCAGGTCTAAAATAGATTTTAAAAAATAATAAAAATAAAATGTCCAGGTCACCCAGCTCTAAGGTCAATTAAGGTAAGGAGAGTTCAATTTGATTATCGAAAACTTCCATCTCAAAAAGATACCTGAGATATTAATCTTTTAAGTTTCTAAAAATCTATGATAAAATCTTTGTAAAATTTTAAAGTGAAAGTGTTAAATAAAATAATCGAGTATGAATTAATTTAATGAAATTCATAATTTTGATTTAATTTCAAACATCCACTCCTTGTAAGTTTTATGTATTTTGTGTTAATTTTATTTGTAAAGTTCAAGTAATTTAATTAAATATTAATTTTACTCTTTTTAATGAGGGGCAGGTTTAGGCTAATTATATTTTTAAAAATAATTAAAATAAAGTGTTCTTGTCACCTTGTTCTAGGGTCAATTAAGGTACGGAGAGTTCAATTTGATTATTGAAAAATTACATCTCCAAAAGATACTTGAGCTATAGATGTTTCAAAGTTTCTTAAATCTAATTAATTAATTATGAGAAATTGATAAGTTATATTTAATAACACACATCGACTCCTTGAAAGTGTTATGTAATTTCTGTGTTTAATAAAATATTTGTAAAATTAATGATATCAATTTATCGCTCTTTTAAGGAGGCTCAGGTCCAGGTCTAAAATAGATTTTAAAAAATAATAAAAATAAAATGTCCAGGTCACCCAGCTCTAAGGTCAATTAAGGTAAGGAGAGTTCAATTTGATTATCGAAAACTTCCATCTCAAAAAGATACCTGAGATATTAATCTTTTAAGTTTCTAAAAATCTATGATAAAATGTTGTTAGAATATAAAGTGAAAGTGTTAAATAAAATAATCGAGTATGAATTAATTTAATGAAATTCATAATTATGATTTAAATACAAACATCAACTCCTTGAAAGTCTTATGTATTTTGTGTAAATTTTATTTGTAAAGTTCAAGTAATATAATTAAATATGAATTTTACTATTTTTAATGAGGAGCAGGTTCAGGCTAAAATAATATTTTCAAATATAATTAAAATAAAGTTTCCTGGTCACCTTGTACTAGGGTCAATTAAGGTAAGGAGAGTTCAATTTGATTATCGAAAACTTCATTAAAGATTTGGCTATAGATGTTTCAAAGTTTCTTAAATCTAATTAATTAATTATGAGAAATTGATAAGTTATATTTAATAACACACATCAACTCCTTGAAAGTGTTATGTAATTTCTGTGTTTAATAAAATATTTGTAAAATTAATGATATCAATTTATCGCTCTTTTAAGGAGGCTCAGGTCCAGGTCTAAAATAGATTTTAAAAAATAATAAAAATAAAATGTCCAGGTCACCCAGCTCTAAGGTCAATTAAGGTAAGGAGAGTTCAATTTGATTATCGAAAACTTCCATCTCAAAAAGATACCTGAGATATTAATCTTTTAAGTTTCTAAAAATCTATGATAAAATGTTGTTAGAATATAAAGTGAAAGTGTTAAATAAAATAATCGAGTATGAATTAATTTAATGAAATTCATAATTATGATTTAAATACAAACATCAACTCCTTGAAAGTCTTATGTATTTTGTGTAAATTTTATTTGTAAAGTTCAAGTAATATAATTAAATATGAATTTTACTATTTTTAATGAGGAGCAGGTTCAGGCTAAAATAATATTTTCAAATATAATTAAAATAAAGTTTCCTGGTCACCTTGTACTAGGGTCAATTAAGGTAAGGAGAGTTCAATTTGATTATCGAAAACTTCCATCTACAAAAGATCTTGAGGTATAGATGATGTTTAAAGTTTCTTAAAGTTAATTATTAATTATGAGAATTGATAAGTTATATTTAATACACCATCGTCTTGAAAGTGTTATGTAATTTCTGTGTTTAATAAAATATTTGTAAAATTAATGATATCAATTTATCGCTCTTTTAAGGAGGCTCAGGTCCAGGTCTAAAATAGATTTTAAAAAATAATAAAAATAAAATGTCCAGGTCACCCAGCTCTAAGGTCAATTAAGGTAAGGAGAGTTCAATTTGATTATCGAAAACTTCCATCTCAAAAAGATACCTGAGATATTAATCTTTTAAGTTTCTAAAAATCTATGATAAAATGTTGTTAGAATATAAAGTGAAAGTGTTAAATAAAATAATCGAGTATGAATTAATTTAATGAAATTCATAATTATGATTTAAATACAAACATCAACTCCTTGAAAGTCTTATGTATTTTGTGTAAATTTTATTTGTAAAGTTCAAGTAATATAATTAAATATGAATTTTACTATTTTTAATGAGGAGCAGGTTCAGGCTAAAATAATATTTTCAAATATAATTAAAATAAAGTTTCCTGGTCACCTTGTACTAGGGTCAATTAAGGTAAGGAGAGTTCAATTTGATTATCGAAAACTTCCATCTACAAAAGATACTTGAGCTATAGATGTTTCAAAGTTTCTTAAATCTAATTAATTAATTATGAGAAATTGATAAGTTATATTTAATAACACACATCAACTCCTTGAAAGTGTTATGTAATTTCTGTGTTTAATAAAATATTTGTAAAATTAATGATATCAATTTATCGCTCTTTTAAGGAGGCTCAGGTCCAGGTCTAAAATAGATTTTAAAAAATAATAAAAATAAAATGTCCAGGTCACCCAGCTCTAAGGTCAATTAAGGTAAGGAGAGTTCAATTTGATTATCGAAAACTTCCATCTCAAAAAGATACCTGAGATATTAATCTTTTAAGTTTCTAAAAATCTATGATAAAATGTTGTTAGAATATAAAGTGAAAGTGTTAAATAAAATAATCGAGTATGAATTAATTTAATGAAATTCATAATTATGATTTAAATACAAACATCAACTCCTTGAAAGTCTTATGTATTTTGTGTAAATTTTATTTGTAAAGTTCAAGTAATATAATTAAATATGAATTTTACTATTTTTAATGAGGAGCAGGTTCAGGCTAAAATAATATTTTCAAATATAATTAAAATAAAGTTTCCTGGTCACCTTGTACTAGGGTCAATTAAGGTAAGGAGAGTTCGACGAATAAAATAGAACTGTGTCTTTAGATTGTATTAAAGAAATAATAGAGATAGATGTTTAATAAGACTCATCGATCCTTGAAAGTGTTATGTAATTTCTGTGTTTAATAAAATATTTGTAAAATTAATGATATCAATTTATCGCTCTTTTAAGGAGGCTCAGGTCCAGGTCTAAAATAGATTTTAAAAAATAATAAAAATAAAATGTCCAGGTCACCCAGCTCTAAGGTCAATTAAGGTACGGAGAGTTCAATATGATTATCGAAAAATTACATCTCCAAAAGATATATGAGATTTAAATCTTTTAAGTTTCTTAAAATCTATGATAAAATGTATTTAAAATTTTAAAGTGAAAGTGTTAAATAAATTAATCAAGTATGAATTAATTTAATCAAATTAATAATTTAGATTTAATTTCAAACATCCGCTCCTTGTAAGTGTTATGTATTTTGTGTTAATTTTATTTGTAAAGTTTAAGTAATTTAATTAAATATGAATTTTACGCTTTTTAATGAGGAGCAGATTCAGGGCAAAATTATATTTTCAAAAATAATTAAAATAAAGTGTTCTTGTCATCTTGTACTAGGGTCAATTAAGGTAAGGAGAGAACAATTTGATTATCGAAAATATCCATCTCAAAAAGATACTTGAGCTAT
>ARYC01005932.1:0-27495 GCA_000711775.1 Oxytricha trifallax | reverse complement strand
TTTGGAAGCAGTGATTACGTGACCACGTATCTGGTCATAAGTGAAGTGGTCGTGGTCTTTTCTCTATTTTGAAATCATTCGCCGAATAAATAGTGAAATCATGCATTTTCAATTGATGGTCACCGTGATCACCGTGGTCGTGTTCACTATGGTCTCGAGGATCTCAGAGGAAGTGTCCACGTGTCCACGTATCTGGTCAGTTAAGGATGGGTCGTGGTCACTGCTCTATTTTGAAGTCATTCGACGAATTTACTGTGAAATCATGCATTTTCAAGTGATGTTCACGTAGTCACCGTGATCATGGTCATTGTCACGTTCATAGTTACGAGCATTTTGGAAGCAGTGATTGCGTGACCACGTATCTGGTCATAAGTGAAGTGGTCGTGGTAACTTATCTTTTTTGAAATCATTCGCCGAATAAATAGTGAAATCATGCATTTTCAATTGATGGTCATTTGGTCACCGTGGTCATGGTCAACATGGTCATGGTCGTTGACACGAGGACCTTGGAATCAGTGATCTATTGAGGGTGGTCGTGGTCACTGCTCTATTTTGACGTCATTCGACGAATTAACAGTGAAATCATGCATATTAAAGTGATGGTCAACGTAGTCATGGTAATGGTCACAATGGTACGATCGTGTTAACGTGGACCACATAGGGATAATATACATAGTATTGTCTGCTCAAGACCATACGCTACCATATCTCTGTAGAAACCATTGTTGTAATTCCCAGTTTGTAATATCATAGTTAAAAATATTGTCTGTTTTTGTAAGGTTTTTTTATCGATGACATATTGTCACTTTTGGTTGTAAGAAAATGATAGTGTAGTTTGGGTTGTAAGAAATGGAAAGTGTGGTTGCTTCTGTTCTGAGAATTGTGGTCAGAGATTTGTGAAGGTGATTATGGGTTGTACGAAATAAGTTCGACAAAGTATTTGTGGCAGGTCAGGTTGAAGATATTAAGGTTACAGGAAATAATGGCTTGAAAAAAAGGCGTGGAAAGTATGAGGGCAGAGAATCAGGGGCAGGAGAGTTATGGTGCGAGAAACACAGAAGGATAAAAAATATATATTTAATTAAATCATTTTTTCGGCACTCATTAATCTAAGGGTACATATGCCATTTTAGTGAAATCAATATAACCACTTTAAAGCCGTGAATTAATTTATAGTTATATAGACGAATTTGATAATATACCTGATACAATACTTGTTTAATCAAAATTGTCAAAATCTATAGTCATGCTTTATCTAATTAATATTTCTCGTAAGTTATCTGGCATATTTTTAGGTATATTTTTAATTTCCAAAGGCAATATACATCCAACTTCATTTATTTAACAATTTAATTGATAGAATTGAGATGATTCGTAGCTGTAACGAGTTAGAGTTATAATGTATATTTTATTTTATCCTGCAATATATTCACCTTTTAAATACATGTTTCTTTAAATGCTTAAAAAAATAAAAGTCAATAAAGTCATTGTATTAAGGCTTTTATCTTTTGATCAACCTTTTAAATATCTTCGGCTTTTGATATCTTGTATTTATTAATATGGTAGTGTAGAATAATGTTTAGATCCTCAATTTTATATTCAAAGGTTTAAAGTGGTTCTTTGTAAACAGATTTGAGTTAGAAGTAATGGAAGTCAGAATTAGAGTTATAAATATCATCGTTTTCAAAATCAATGGCAAGGCTGACTTTTTATAGTTGTTGGAATACCATTTTTAAACATCTTTCTTTTTGAGATATTATTCTTTACTGAAGGCTATAGTTACAAGGCTGGTGACATATTGATTATAGTCTTAGTCTTTGGGGGTTTGAGTTATAGTGGCAATTTTATACATGGTAGTTTTATAGCTAGAATTAAAAGCACAAAAAAAATTAATTATAGTATTATGGTTATTATTATTATCATTATTATTATTGTTATTATATTATATTATTTATTCAATCAGCTAGATTTCCATTTATAAAAGTTAGTGGTAGAACAGTATTGCCTTAAATTATTCCTTTTGAGTATTTAACAGTTCCGTTCTAATTGTATTAGCAAACCTTTTTTGTAACATTTATTACATTAACTCTACCAATAATATTTTGATCTTTCATATAGCACTTTTTGCCTGAAACAAATTAGGTTACTTACTTGCTGATAGTTTATCCGTCTAATAGATCAAGTTGTTCGTCAAAGGAAGATCCAGTACATCCTTTCATTTTAGCAATCTCTATAACTTTACCATTAACCAAAGTCTTTCTTAGAGCATATACCTTTGGAGCAAGAATAACACATTCATCAAAGTAGAGTTCTCCACCATCATGTTCAATTTGTGCTTATAATATTTCAGGATACTTCTTTTTTATTTTGTCAAGGCATTCATTTTTGAGGGATCCCAATTCATCACCACAGCCATCCCATTAGTATTTTTATTATAGATCAGAGAATTGTTATAAGTTACAGTCTGTAATAATAGAATCAGTGTCAGAGTAATGTATCTTATAGCCTTTGTTTTAAATATCTCTCATTAATTAATAGAGCTCTAATCTGGCATATGCTGTAACTGCTGCGGCTACTGCTATATTTTTACCTTTAATATCAAACAAGTCATTCTCCATATCTACCATAAACTAGTATTCATTGATTTGATTGTAGTTATAGACTTATCCAGATTCAAGATAAGCATCCAGCTAGTTACCATTTAAGAATTTTACGCCGCGTTTGTCCATTCATCTAAGACCAAAGAATCCATAAGCGCTATTAATAATAATCTTCCAAGTAGCTTCCATAACTGGTTTGCCTAACCTTTTGCTTTCAGCTTTTAGTTTGAAGCCGTCTTTCATAATATCTCTTAGCAAGTAACATTTATCAAACGAGTAGCCATATAGAAATTCGTATTTATTACCTATCATCATACCAGCTTTAATTTCTTCACTAAACAACATAATCTCAGTGTCTTAATGATGGGCGAATACAAGTTTAGAATTATGCTTGATACCATGTAGGGTTAACTCATTTTAGTTGGTAGTAACTTTACATCTTATAAACCCTAAGAATTTTTAAATATCAATATCTTTAGCATATACTCGTTAAAGATTTCCAATCGGCATATAATATTTCGCACCAATAGCGGGGTGTAGGGATGTAAAGTCATAATAGTAAACCTTTTCGAATCTGCCATAAGAATATATATCACATCTTCCGCCAAAGTAGCCCTACTTTATATCTTAATCAACATCTCTTGACAGCTCATATAAGTAACGATTTTAGAATTTACCATTTTTATTCATAAAGTTAGTGTGTTTTCTGTAGTATTTTGTGAAGAATAGTTTCTTGGATAATGTAGCTGATGTATAACAGTCACAGATATCTATTTCAATTTTAGGGTCGTCAATTAACTATTGTCTAAACTTAATCATAATCTCAGCCAGTGACAGACAATCATGTTTTAGGTATTCTTTAATTTCAGTCAAATGTTCTCCATAAATATTTTATGAATTAAGGTCGTCAAATTTGAAGTTGTGATTGGATTGTTTCATAAATTTAGGTTTTAGTTATTGACATAAATGATCTAATTTACCAGCAAATATTCTACAAGAGTCTCTAAATATAAATTTGGTACCGAACTAATTCTCAACAACCTGATTGATAACACCATCATTTAGTTCCATAAACTTCTCTTGATATATTTTAAGGTCTTTACGTTTCATAAGCCATTCGTTGACAATAGCAATATCATATTTCGCACCATTATGAGCATACAGATAAACTTCTCCATCAAATTTATATTATGATAAGTAATCTAGAAATTAACTAATACAGTGATCACTATCGAATTCTTCATAACCATAGTCAAAGTCATTAGTGTTGAATTCAGTACATAGTCCAACAGCAAAGGGTTTTTAAGTTCCTATTTCTTTGTTGATCTTTAAGCACTCTAGATCATAAGTCATAAGTGTTCGTTTAATTTATTTAGCCTTAAAAGTTCTGGGAATGATAGGAGTACATTCATATTATTTCTTTTGTGAAATGACTTCATATTGCTTACAGAATTCAGGATATTATTTCTTGCTGACCATTTAGTAAAAATCGTTTGAATTTAAATGAATGATTTATTTTAAGATCAACATTTTCACTAAAGACACAATATTATATTCTAGTTTGATCTAAATTATTTAATTTCAGTTTTTCTTGGTCTATGTTAATCTTTTGTAAGCATTCTCTCCGACTAACTACTTTAAGTCATCAAGACTCTCGATAACATCTTGCTCCTTTTAGGCGTCTGATACTGCCTCAAGAAGAACTTTGCTGAAACGCTTCTTATAAATGAGAGCTACTAGTTGCTCGAGATGGTCGAGCTTTTCAATTGATATCTACTTCATCTTATGTAAAAGCTGCTACTTTGGCAAGTTTGATATCGGGAAATATTTTGATTGCAATGCTCCCAAACTTCGTGAGCTCCTGCTCCTCATTTGTAGATATTGACTCTCTGAATCGATGTCGCATGCAATTAGTACCTAGGCATCAGTTCTGAACCTTGTGTTGTAGCCATAACTTTCATCATTGCCAAGTATTAAAATCCCATTTAGCCACGATTTAATTTCATCTAAAGTTGCTGGAGAGATGCTCACCCTCACCTTGATTTAATCCATTTGAGTGATCATATCTCGAACAATGATCTTCTCATGGTCATTACAGAAGATTATGATGGGGCTTGCAAGGCTGCATTCCTCAATTTCCATCTTTAATTTTGAGAGCCTATCATCTACGCCAGAGCAGATAATAACTTCGCCGCCCTAATCTTGATTCAGTGAATGCAAAAGTTCGTATTTACTCTTGAACTTGAGAACTTTGGGTGATATACACACTTGAGCAAGCACTCTCTGAATACCGGAATCACAGGTAGCGCTGAACATGTATGATTTGCTTAATCCTAAATCCCACAAACCATGCATTTTGCCATCATGGTTCAGAAAGGGATGCTTCCAAGAGATTCGATCGAATTCATCAATGATAAGAACGTCATACAGCCTATTGGTCTTGTAGAAATTGTCTATCGTGTCAATCTACAGCTAAATACCTAGAGGTTGAAGAAATTTCTAGGTTTGTATTTTAAGGATCTAATCTGGGACTATAATAAGTACTTTCTTGCCTTGTTGAATCCAATAACATGCCAGCAGTCCCATAATCCATGTTTTACCAGAAGCGGTTGGCATTTAAACTTGAATGTTGTTTTGCTGATGACTCAAAACTATGGCAGATATTGTTGACTAATAAGATGAGTGCTTATAATCTTAGCAAATTTCCTACATTTATTGTGAGTATTTGTAAACTTCCTCAATCGACACTAAGTGTTCAGCTATCGCAGTTTTAGAAAATTCCTACCAAATTTGCTAACTCTTTAAGTCAATCTCAGTTTAATTCTTCTAATTTTACGAACTAGAGTGTAGTTTACTGAGTTCACTCATCCATGAAGTCTCATCCTGCTTAAATATTTACTCTAATTAATAAATCTCGAGGTCCTTCACAGATTAAAGGACTACCAATAGTTGCTCCAGTTGTAAGTTAATGTGCGGGCGTTTCGAGAGCATCGTGAGAAGGATCCTCCTTTATGAAAATACTCCTATAAGCTCACTTAACATACTTGAGGGATCCTGCTTGACTTTCGTTATTGAAATCATGGTTATCATTTCTTCTCTGTAAAGTTTGTTGACCTTTTTAATTGTCGATATGAAATCATTGAATAGAAAATTTTCTTTGTTTTTTACGATAACCTTGGCCTCCTTTTCGCTGAAACCATTCTTGACTAAAAATTATTGGAATATTTCTATGTTTTCTGGAGAAATTGTAGTATTGAGCGATGAAAGTGAATTTAGTTCCAGCAATAAACCCACCAACCCCATAGTAAATGGCTAGCTGCTATCTTTGAGGTGTCTGTTTATCGATGATGCCATCGTGCCCAATACTTTTCGCTCCGCTTCATCAAAAATTTGAACATCAACGCTATGCTTTAAGTTTGGATAGAGTGTGTGAATCAGAGTTTGGCCTTCCAGTGGTAACTCTTTTATTATTGCAGAGGCAGCCAAGTGAAACTTGAGAATTTGTGATTGAGAATAATTCTTGAGTTCTTTCTCGATTTATTGAATCTCCCTAGTTTTGAACAATTCAATTATGTGATTTTGTTGATGTCTCAGCTAACTATCTATACTGTCAACATAAAATTCTTTATCTTAGATGAGAGACAGATTCAACTTTTGAATCACATTAAGTTGAAACCCTTCGTCCAGCTCTGAAAAATGCTGAATAAGGAAGATTGATATTTTTGAAGTGTCATTGATAGATTAATTTGCTTGCTAAGGAGTGTCACTTGAGAACTTGGCTCTAGACTTCTGGAAACTTTTGTTAATCTTGGCAGGCGGCTTCAATTCAGATCCTCTTTTTTATAATTAAGTGTCTTCCTTAATTTTCAAGCCTCCAAGAGCTCTCCTCAGAGATTGTCTCTTGACTCTGATGTAGTTTCTTATAAGTTCACGATCAAGATCATTTAGAGGGAGTTCAGATAACTTTGGATGATCTTGAATGTCTTTAAAAGTTTTCTGATAGTTGTTTGTTATCAGTCCTAATGCCAACTTTGACTGAGAACATGGAGTCTTGACGTCTGGCTGATCATAATACTTTTTGAACTCAGAATATGTGTTCTTTAATTTAATTAGATTTACTTTGGATTAGTATTTTTCCTCTCTCTTATTGGTATCCTGAGAGGATCTGGAATGTGCTGATAACATTGACTTAGTAGATCAAAACTTTAGTTAATAACGAGAATCGTCACTATCGAACATTGATTCTGAAGAGTCGCTCATTTTCAAATTATGAATTTGTGATTATTTTTATTTTAAAAAATTTAAATTTAAATCTCTTAATCTTGATCTAGAGCAACATATATGATTTAAATTGATAAAAGGGGGGTGGTCAGGCCCTAAATTTGACAACAAATTTTTTTCGAAAAAGTCAAAAAAAAATACCAAAAAATCACAATAATCACAGAAAATCACAAAAAAATCACAGAAAATCACAAAAAATCACAGACAAAAAAATCACATTTTTTATTGAAAAAAAAGATCACAGCCTCCCCCACTTTTTTTGAAAATCGATACTTCATATGATGTTTTCACATTCAGGAATATTATTTCGATTAAAAGGGCTGTTTTTCTTATAGTTAAGGTGAGTATTAATATTTTATTTTTAATTGGCTATAGGTAATATCATCTATGGAGATGAATTCCATAAAAAGATCATTCAACCAGTTTTAAATGAATGATAGCCAGGCTGAGGACAGCATCTTAAGGATTACCCCTCACGAACTGGGTGGAAAGTTCAAGTCTAAGCTAGACATCTACACCTATCTCACCGAAATTCGTAATTTATGAGCTTTTAAAACTTATAGTTGGATACTACATGCCACCAATCGATGGAGTCAACAGAGAATACCTGAGATTAATTTTTAAGGGAACCAAGAAGCTTCTGAAGATGGATCAAATCAAGATGGTGAAGGTGCCAAAGTATGATGAGCTCTCGGTCAGACAGCTATACTTGTAAGTATGTGACGATCAGGAGATGAGCATCTACTTGCCTGATATGTCAGAAAAATCCAAACCTATAGACAGGCAATACTTCTTCAATGTTCTCAACACTATTCAGCCAGAGTATCTCTCACACATTATAAACAAGTCAAGGGGAAACAGGAATAGCGCGGATGGTTAAGGATAGAAGAACGACTTCATCCTCATCTCTGATGATTGGTTCTCACAGCTAACTAGCCATCCCTTTATCTCGAGTAATTTACCCAACCTTAAACATATTAATATTTAGAGAAATCGGGGAGGACTATGCAGCTCTTGAAAGCTTCTACTAAACTAATGAAAGCGAGAAAACCTAAGCAATCTCCTCCCAAAGTTTTGTCTCTTAAGCGGTTCAAGGGAATAGAGCATGCCTCAGCTAGCAAAGGAATCAGACCTAGCGATGGGTCTCGGTTGATGGAGACGAACATCACAATGTTTGAGTCTTAATCTGACGCTGGCACGATGAACAACAACCCAATGAGATTTAACATATGAGCTTTTAAAAGCATAATTTAAATTAAAGTCATAAATCAAACTTCAACATTTTCTTTCTGCATATTTCTCTTATAATTCCATCATCGATACTGCAGAATGCGTACTTCAAGACTCGCTTTGCATCAAACTTCTCATCCTATCCGACAATCTTCATCTTCAACCTCTTAAACTAGTTCTTCAGCACCGAAAAGTAATTCTCTATGGGGTTGTATTGAGGCGAGTATGGTGGAGTAAATATGAGAGTGATGCCAAGCTCCTCGGTCAAGGCTTTGATCTTTTTGCTGTGATGCACTCTAAGATTGTCTAGAACAACAGCAAGCCTACTACTTAAGTTCTATTCATGCAGTCCTATGATGAAGTCATAAAACTTTTCAATGTCCACTGACCTCTCATAATTATAGTAAAGCTCCAGACCTTTGTCAGGAGATACTCCAGCAACCACAGCTATGCTTTTTGTGAATTGTAGTTTGTCTTTCACAATGATGTTCATATTCCTATTACTGTACTCTTGCTTGAGATTCGTCGAATAAGTAAACATCACCTCGTCAATGAATACTACTTTCCTTCCTTCCTGTATAGCATTAGATAGCTTGCCTCTCATCTCATAAAAAAGCTCTTGCGTCTTCAGGTTCTAAGTTGGGCTCATGTACTTACCCACGCTAATAAACTTTCTCTTAATTCCCTTTCCCCTGTAAATTTTAGATAGCTTGGAGGGAGAAATCCTAAGCTCTGGAAACTTTCTATGGAACATGACGCATCTCTCCCCCAAAGTCATTCCAGCTTAAAGCTACAAGGTTCTCTAGTTTGTAAGATATTCAATTTTGTCGTAAGATAACTTCCTTTTTTTCAGTATCAAATTGTGCATTTACATTTTAACTTCTTTGTTCGCAAATCTTTTTGACCATTGAATGTGAAATGTTAGTAAGACCACATATTAATGAGTAACTGAGAAAGATGGCTGAACTTTTAGTTGGATCTAGGCATCTGAACCTGAGAAAAGTTATAAAGTCCTGTACACTTGATATAGTTCCAAGATTATTCATCTTATTAAACTTGTTATTGTGAGTTATTGGAGGCTGTTTAAAATTGCAATCGAATTTTTAAATTATCAATCGATTACTCAATTGATCAATTTGAATCAGGCAATATTGAGAAAGTTAGCACTCTGCTTATAAATCTTTCTTAAAATGTCAAGAATATTAGAAATCTTGGCATAGTTAAAATTGTGAATTAGATAGGCCTTGTTTGCATTTCATAGTATGAGAACGGAAGATGAAAATTGTTTAAGCTCTTAAATCATGAGAGATTTAACTATTGTTTTTTACTTAATGATACTTCACTATGCTTCTTTATCTTTCTTATCATTCTTTCAACTATCATACCAAGATCCCTCTGCTTCTCATTTGCATCTCTTAAAGGAATCTTCGAAGCATTCACCACAATGCCACAATCTTATTACTTGTCCAATACCTGAGAGACCTGCAATACCTGCGATACCTCCGATACCTCCGATACCTGCGATACCTCCGATACCTGCAATACCTGCGATACCTGCAATACCTCCGATACCTCCGATACCTGCGATACCTCCGATACCTGCGATGCCTGCGATACCTCCGATACCTGCGATACCTGCAGGACGTAAACTTTTTCGTGACATTAAATTAAGCTCGCATTATTCTAGCTCAAGAAGCTTCTATAAATTATAAAATCAAGACAAGTTGAGATAAGAGCACAAATCCTTAGCAATAAATACTTACTGTTTGTTTCATCATATCATGTCTTGGTAAGACTCATTCAATGCCTACCTGCTACTTTTATATTAAACAGTAGCTTATCATTCAAATAGGTGCTTTAATTTAAATTGAGCATCTAATAAATGCAGAAGGCCAGATGAGATGAGACTTTGAAAATAAGAGGACTGATAAGATTAATTAACTTTCCAGAGAAATTCTTAAAGTGATTCGCGAAGATGATATGACTAACAATATCTCAAACACGGGGTCATTCAATTGAGCTCAACAAAGGTCAAAGCAAACCTAACAAATGTTAAGAACATTCAAAGTTATTTTATACAATGTTTGAGCGATGAGGGGCTTATAATGCTATGGAAGTAGCCTGAGGCTATTAGTTCACATGCCTTTGTGAAAGCAGGCCTCGACTTTATTGAATGAATTCTAATTATTGATTATTATTTCTTTATCTTCAAATTCAAAAAATATAGACTAATTAGTAGACAATGACCATTTCTGAATTGGAGTTTGATGTTACTTTTAATTAATGGTGAGGACTTTCTTTCTTATGACACAAATTAGAGGGGGTCAATTTATTTTTCAAGATTAAAAAGTTCATTGTAGATAGTAAACTTACATTAATAGTAATCTGAAATAGTTTGGATATCATCATAATCCGAGTGATCTTTGATATTATTAACATATTTGTGTTTTAGATCTTTAGCCATTTTTTCAACATAGTTCTAATCAATCATTTTTTCATATTATTCGGTGACAAGAAGCTTGTAGTAAACAAGACAGTGATAGAAGCAGTTTGTATAAGAAGATGGAGATATAGCAACATATTAGTTGTTCATTGATATGATATGTCTACCACCTCTAACGATTTATTATCTGTCCATTTGTTGTCTTTTGGGATAGATGAGGACTTAAGCTGTTCTGATAAAATCATTTTGCTAATATTTTTCACCAGATTACTTAAGCTTTGAAATAAGATCTTATATTAGCTGGTTTTGGTTGCCTATTTTGGTAGATAGATATTCATATTAGCCATTTCCTAGAATAACAAATCTGTAAAGCTTATTGGCATTAGATCTATTAATCAGTTTGAATATGTTATTAACAACGCTTCTGACTAAGTTGTAGTTGCCATCTATGAAACCTTTAGTGATTCTATCTAATTGTATTTGAGGAACATCGTATTCTTATCTGGTTTTGTTGTTGAGAGTAGGCTTATATTTTATGAATTTTTATCTCTATCTTCTACCACAGACTTTTATACATCGAGATTATTTCATTGCTTCTATATATGTCTTATTAGCAAGTTCTTCCTAGATCTAATCATATTAACAGTCTAATTCTGAATCTATTTGCTCGGGGATAGTTTCTGAACAAATCACAGTTTCTTTTTGCTCTTCTTGTTGGCAGATCTTTTCATGATCCCAAAGTTCCTGTATATGAGTATGCTAGAAACCACATTCATATTTACAATTGTTAAGAAATAGTTTTAAAGGTTATTCTTGAACTTACTGTTTCATACAAGCTATTCTTAGCTCCAAAACATTATTATTATTTTATGGTAATTATTATTGTATTATTATTTATTTTAAAGATTATTATATATATAAATACTTAATTTGTGTTACGAGTTTAAAGAATTATTTCTTATCATATTATTATTTTGCTAGGTTAAGTGAATCAATCTTTTATAGCATCTTGTCTTGTAGCTTGAAGACACACTTTTCTTGTTGTTGGTATTTCTCATATATCTTGTTGAGTCTTTGGATCTGAGCCGACAGTTTCTAGACTTTCATTTTATAGCGAGATAAATTATTATATTTTTTATTATTTAGTTTCTTCTAACATTTGTTTAAATTGAATTTATTTTTGCTATATAGAATAATATTTATCTGCCAGAACCCTAATTTATTCGATGTTTAGGTTATATTTTTTATGTAGATATTTAGTTGTAGTATTAGTGGAGATATATGTTATGGAATCACACTACCCTTATGTTTTCTTTATATGACTCTTTAGCAGTTTGAATTATTAATTACATTTAGGACAGGTTTCAATCATTATTTTAATATACTTTTTGTTTAAATTAACCATTTTTTTAATATGAATTAAATGGAAGACTCTCCTTATGACTGCTAGATATCAAGCTGTAATTAATGTAAGAAATAATTATAGTCATTTCGCCTCTATTTAGACTAACACTTATGTATTATTAAAAACTCACGAACAATGACTATTAAATTAAAACAGTAATTAAAGGAATTAGATGTAAACCACCTCATTATTTATTAAAAGGCCATAGAATAATATGAATGAATTAATTGTTTTTAAATTTATTGTAGTTAAGAAAGATGAGCTTTACCAATAAACTTAAAGAAATATATCTACACAAAGATATGTCTGAGCAAGAACGTAATGAATGGTTAGAATCAAGAAACCTATCTAAGAAATTCGGTTAGACTAAACATCCAAAATACGACAACAGCAAAGATTATGTTCTATATAAACAATCAAATCTAAAAAAAGGTTAAAAAATATCTTAAGTATGGATTGAACCTGAAAAGGCCTATGGAGTTTATGAAGTAACAGCTATAAAGTTCTCTAAAAAAAGAGATAAGAAAAAGGAAGATGCTCAAGAAGAATAAAAAATAGAATGATATGTTTGAATGCGTGAATTCCGACATCGTAACATCAATATATGATTAAGTCGTTACTAAATTGTCTATTCTCTAATATCCTGGTATTTTTTTTGTTATTTATAGAGCAGACATATATTTTTAAATGATCAACATGTAAAGCAATTTGGTATAAGTATCGGTTAACTGCTATAGTACAAATGGAATGAATATTTTAATTAAAGTACTAAAATAATATATAATGAAGGCTTAAAAATAATTCATCGACTAAGTGTTTTTATATTTATTCTAAAGATAATTTATCAAGCTTACCTAGTTTTTCAACAATTATTTAAAATTTAAGGGGTCTAGAATTAATCATTAAAGTATCTGATTGTAGATGATATATATCCATTTGTCTGAAACCTAAAGAATAAGTTATGAAGTGTTTTAGAATTATTAAGAGTTCGGCACATACAACATTGTTCTTGCTTTTATTGTTTTTACCAGCATTATATACATACAAAATGGTCGGCATGGCATAAAGATATTTTAGGTGATTTAGATATGTCAAGAAAGCAGATGGGGCAGTCCATTTAAGTGGCATAAAAAATATTTGTTAGATTATATCATTCTAGTTATTAAAGTCCGTTAGCAGTTTGTCTTTTTAATTCAGGTATCTATAATAAATAACTACTAAATAAAGGACTTAAGCCTTATTTCTTTTCACTGGCATCATCTGATTATTGGTCTTGAGAATTTGCGTATAGATAAGACTTTTAATATTTCATTTCTTCTGTTACTGTTAATAATTACTCTAGCATTATACTAGTTCTAACTTTTGATTTGGTAAGCTTTTCTCTCAGTCTTGTTTGTTTATATCCGAAAAAGATTAGAGTCGTTGCTACTAATACCTCGCCTATAAAATTTTCAATCATTTGGTGTTATAAAAAAAATATTGAGCTTCAAATAAATTAAATCACTTCTTTTTAGTATCACTGTCTTTAAGTATTTTTTTAAGTTCTTATTTAGTCAATTCAAATTAAAAACTAAACACACCATCTATTTCTTTTACACCTTCAGTTTTTGATGGTTTTGCTTCTTTTAACTATTTAACTTTAGATGCTTTTTGCTGATTTGTTCCTGATTTTCTCATAGCTCTTAATTTAGCCATTCTTTCTTTATTTGATTCCATTTTAATTATTATATAAATTATTTTAAAATTAATAAAATCATTAGTTTCTTCTACCTAGTTTGTTAAATAAATAGTTAATTAATTCATAAATATAAAGCAAAAGAATATTAACGGCAACAATTAATAATTATAAACAAATAACTTAAATAATTATATTATCAATATACAAATCAAATACTTATTTAATAGGTAATGTTTTCATTATAAGAAATACTAATTAAAAATGAATGAATAATAACAAATATCTCCTAAACCATTTAATATAGTATTTTATTGTGTTTTTATATTTTTTTTATTATGTTTTATCATATAAGGCTCTACATAATGGACATTTATCCATTTTATAATAACAGTTATTACAAACTTCGTGTTTATTAATACAAAGTTGTTATTATTCAATATCTTCAAAACAGACCGGACAATCTTACATTATATTTTTAAAAGGTTTTAACTAGCATTTGTTTAAATTAAAAATAAATCATTAATTTTCTTCATCACTTTCACTATAACAAGAGCCATTACATTAACAATCACAATTAGTTACTAATTACCAACATTCATCACATTAATAATCAGATTCTATTTAACAATACCTATCATATTTACAGTCTGTATATCTTAAACTACATTCTTTATAAATACCTATATATTCAAATTCTTAATCACACATATCACAAAACTTTTTATTCATCCTTTATAATTGATAAAAGAAATCATTAATTTTCGAGTGTTTATATTCTTGATTCTAATTGATTGATTAATAATCGCTACTTGATGGTATGCTAAGCAGGCATCTTTAACTTATTATACTTTTACATTCTTTTTCCCATCTTTTTATATTATTTTGAATTATTCTGGAATATCTTCATATATAACTCCAAACTCCTATCTTTTACCACGGAATTATTATCCAAATAATATCCTAAATCATCAAATATTTATTCAATATACATATAACTAACAAATTCAATATCTTCAATACCATCAATATTATAAGGCTAGATGTCTGTTTTATAATCTCTTGAAGTACCTGGTATATAAATAGTGAAACTGGGAGCGAGTATATCATTTTAAGCGAATATTGCTCCATTATAGCCACCAGTACCACTAGTTGATATTATACATTTATAATTACCTTAAATAGTATTGTCTATAGGTGAAAATGGTGCTAATAGATACATTTGAGTATTTGCCTGGTCTTATCTAAATTAACCAACATTAGAGAAGTTAAAATTTGTAATATATTCAGTACCAACTTATGCGTTAATATTACATTAATTTAATTATAAACCCTTCGTAAAGGTGCTACTATTTGTGATTTAAACTATTGGAGTTGTATCCGACGCACTAATTGAACTCGAATCTATATAGACAGAATTTGCCATTGTTGATGATGATGTACTGAATTTCGATCTTTTAGCAAATCTTAATTAAGAATTATCAAGTATAGCCTGTAACGCTCCAGACGTATAACTGTAAAATTAATTTGAATCTGAGTTAAAAGAAGATAATTATCCATTTCCAAGAATATTTAAAACATCAGCATTAGGACTAACAAAATATCTCAATAAAGAAGAAGTACAAGATAAAGTGGAATTACTTGTTTTTAATTGACCTAATGATTAAAGTTATCCATAATTAACAGCATCATATTAACTAGTACCGTTTTACAAGGCTGTTATTTTTTATAGACCCAAATTTAAGTTAACTGTTGAAACTAATTCTGAAGAACCAGCAGTTAGACTTGAACTTGGATTTGATTCATTTTATATTTTTGCTTAAATTCCGCCAGAACCACCATAGTTAGCCTAGATCCAAGTAACATTAGGTAGATCATTGCCTGAAAATTTAGAAGCACTGGATTATAATTTAAATCCTCCTGCTGAATAATTTGATGTTTGAGATCCTAGAGTATTAATTGTTCTTGTATCGCAGTAATTTTTTGTGGCTGAATCTTAGGCTTAAGATGGTTCTATTAAATTAGTTACTTTATATAGAGAAGACATATCCAAATTACCAGCAGAAGGATAAACACCATACGCATAACTATTCCCACTAATTCCTGCTCTTATAATATAATTGACTGCTATATTCTTTGGTCTAGTTTCTAACCCACCTTCATTTGGTATATATTATGGCGGTAAAACGACATCTGGCTCATCTATTCCTACATCTGTTCCTTAAACGGTATTTGCTCCACCAGGACTCCTACGTAATAAACCATAAGTACCATTAGCAACAACTCCGCTCAATCCACCCTGATGATTATGTGATTTAAATGTATCCGCTTAAACTGATTTTAATGTTCTGTTTACTTATGTTTCTACTGAGGGAGCTCCTGAGGCTTCTAGACCTCTTAAGAAATAACCTCGGAAGTCCGGTACATTTGCGGAGCCTAGTAATGCAAACAAGTCAGGATATGTTACAGCTGAACGATTGACCGTCACATAAAAGCCAATCTGTAGGAATATTTGATGAGTACCATGCGATGATTGAGCCTACTGGAAAACTGGATCCACCACCACCTATCAATGAGTCCGCATATTACTTGTTACAAATATGACTGTTTAATGTTGGTAAAGGGACGTTTATTCCTTACTAATTATTAAAATCTATTGTTGCTGTGGGTTATGTTATAGATTATAATGGTACTGTATTTTAATAATATCTAGCATCTCCTTCTGTTTAACTTATTTTCATAGCTAATTAATCATCGACATATTTTTTGCTTGTGAATTGTTATGGATCTGTTATAGTAATTAAATCACTAGAGTAACCTATTTTTGAAGAACTTTATATAGACAAATTTGTTCCTAAACTAGCCGCTTTTGCTGTAGAATAACAAGTAATAGTTGGATTAAGTAAAGGAGTAGAACTTTATAATAATAAAGTCGAATTTGAACTAACAGCACCATAATCTTATTAAAAATCAGTTATTTAATTGCTGTGTCCTGCTGACATGTTTATTTCTGCCGTTCCCTATGAGCATTATACGAGAGATTATACATTTTTCGCAGAATCCTCACGACCAGTTACATAAAGACCGTGTGTTGTTAAAGTTGGTAATGAAGCCAAATTAGCACCTCCATAACAAGAAATTGACGAAATATTTGATTACATTTATAATTTATTATTGGCTATTATTCCAAAATTATTAGTAGTTTAGCCCGTAGGACAATATATCTTACCAAGACTGAAATTATTGCTAGTTATATCTATCGAATTGTCGGTAGAACACGTAACTGAAGCATTTCCATTGATTGTTGTTATTTTTGTTTTGTCTATTGCTGATATAGAATCATCGACATAAGTAGTTAATTCACCTGCTAATTAAGTGTTAGATTAAGAGAGATTTGCTGCTGAAATTGCTGAATCAAATGTAGGTGGTACAAATGCGATATTAGTAAAAGATTAACCATTCATATTGATACTAGAAATAGGTTATTAAAATTAATCCAATCTCTTATTATTAACAAAGGTTTTGCTGATTAAAGTATTTATTAATCCTGATCATCAACATATGTTTTACTCGCCGAATTAAATGTTTTATTGTCTGTTTATGTATTGGCGCTTTAAAGAGTAAAAGCATCACCAGAACTTCTATCACTTATCACAATATTTAAAGCAGTTGTTAAATTATCATCCGCAGCAATTCTATAAGTAGTTTCAGTATTTAGGCTATTATATACAGAATCTATCGCATTAATACGAGCATCCCTCTCCAAATCTATATTACTTTATAGCTAATTATCAGCGGCAATTCTATCTACAACTTCTTAATTTAACGAGTTATAAACCGATTAAATAGCATTAATCCTAGCATCTCTTTCTAGGTCAATATTACTTTATAATTTCGCATCTGCTGCTATTCTGGCTTATTGTTCATTTGTAATATTTGTTTGTAGTTATAAGGCTGTAGTGTTAATACTAGACTACATTGTTCCACGATTAATAACAGCTTTACTATTTCCATCAGCGTCGTTACAATAAACTTATTTGTTGCTATTTGTGAAGTCTAATGTGCCTGTTAATGATTTAGCACTATTTGTGATATTTAGAGCTGGGCTTTCTCTAATTGGTACAAAACTGTCATCAACATATTATTTTGAAGCCGCATCTTTTTAATCTTGAGGATAACCTAGATTTTGAATTCTTTTGCCTTTTTAATTTTAAATTAGTTTGTTGAATGCTTGCTTACTTATGATCCACCATAAATATTTCCACCGTTAATGAATGTATTATTTAAATCTCCGTTCATTTTTCTGAAATAAAAAAACTAAAATAATATGAAAGAATCTAAAATTTATATCAATAGCAGATTAATGAAAGTCAATGGCGATGACACATAATTTAGAGTGAATCTGTCTAATTCATATACCTTCAAAACAATATCGTTAAACTCATTTATTGTTGATAATTTATTTACAAACTTTTATGATGAGTGGTCTGATTTTACGTTTGAATGGAAAAAAAATGAAGCTAATCCTGTATCTAAACATATCTTTACATTAAAATATTATGTAGAAGGCACAGAACAATTTTTAGAGTGGTTTAATAATCAAGGCATAATAACGCTTATCGATAATACTGATAATATTCCATCATATTTATAAACACTTTCATATTAAGCAGATAATGGTGTTTTATTTAGACCTATTGGTAAGGGCTGGGAAAAGCTTGGCTTCGATATTGTAGATGATACATTTAGAAATATTTAAACTGGAATTAGAGCATAGGACTTTACTTAATCATCGAATATCTTAGTAGCAATTAATAATTTACCACAGCCTTGTACAACTGGTTATGGAAGTATGACATTTTAAATTAATAACAACGCAACATTTGGTGGTAAGATTCAAAAAGAGCTTTAAAATGAAATTTCTAATTAATAAGTTGTTTACTCAGATGTTAAAACGATAACGGATTTGGAAATTACTCTGCTAAATTGTGATATGAAAAAAATAATGACTATAATTGATAATAATAATGATATAGAAGTTATTCTTAATATCTCAGTTTTAATAGAGTGATCATTGATTCCTAAGACTGTTTAAGATTTGTCTCAACTACCTTGCTGATGATTGATTGTCATTTATATTTAGAGATTATAATTCATTTACAAGGCCTTAATCACCCATTTTTTAGGCCATTTTTATAGCAAGTTTTTATCCAGCTTTAGGATTAATATATGATGGAGTTGAAGTTATTTTTTTACCACGCCATTTATCATAATTATCTAGACCTTAACTCAAATCATCAAGCACTGTATGGAATTCATTTTCCATTTACATATTTGAGATATTTTACTAAATAGTATTTTTATGCTAATCATTTCTAAGTCTAGTGTTTGCCGATGCTGCTCGTTCTTATGACTTAGGTTGCTCATTTCCTCTTTCCTCTCTTCTTTAAGTACGACCTCTTTTTTATTCTTCATCTCTCATAACTACATCTTATTCTCTTCTTGGTGAAGTCTTACTACGACTTCTTCTTTATGCTGGTGGTGTTGATACTGTAGGAATTGCTTTATTTAGAAATTACTCTTCCACAATTTATATATTTTACAATTATTAACTTACATGATTTCTTATTGTCTCTTTAGCATTTGGCTATAGCTAAGGATTTAATTATTTGTCAAAATGTTCCTCAATAAACTTAACAATTGATTAAACTGATTCTATGTCATTTATTATGGAAAGTCAAATACAAGATGATCAATGTTTTAATCATATTTGACTCTAACCCCTGAAATTATGTTCGATATGGGAATATTATCAGTACTAATTTGATATATTTTTTAGCTTTCATTTTAGATATATTCGTTAATTTCGTTTGTAAACTATTATTTAGAACTAAACTCTGTATTCTTCATTCTTCTATATAGTGAGGGAATAGTTTTCTTTAAATTTTCCTTGAATACCTCTAATCTAGTATCCCCTTGTATAACCATATCTAATTAATCTTTTAAATATGCTATAGTCTCATCTCTAACACCACGATCAGCATCACTAAACTCTATGGCATCAATATCGGTAATACTATATAAGAAACTTGAAATTCCATCTAAGACCATTTCATCTAAGTGTTATACCGGAATCCTTATTGACAAATCTATTGCCTCTTAAATTAAATCACTATTTCTTTCATTAAATTATGCTCCACCTCTCTTGATTTATTTAAATATATCTTTATACTAGTCTCTTAATCTTTAATTTTATTCATTTTTCTCCTCCTCTTCTTCATTAAATCTTGGAAACTAAGGAGTGTCAGCAAAGGCATTTATAGATCCTTATGATGAGTGATTTCTTACAGATTAATTTAAAATAGACTCTTAAGGCAATTTTGGAGTACTGACTTATTAATTTGAAGATCTTTATATGTTCTCTGATTATTAACTTTATCCTCTTCATACAAATAATTAAAATTGGAAAGGAATCCTTAAAAATTTGGATCTATATTGCTTTAAGACTCTTACCATTCAGAACCAGAACTTTAAAACACTCTTCGATATAACTCATTTCTAGTATGATTTAAACTATGATTAGAATCTTATCTGATTAGATCATTACGTGGATTATTACCATAATATCTAAAATTGTGATCATTCATATCATCATCATCATCATTATCATCATCTTACATTAACATATTTTGATTTTATTACTATTAATTCTGACGCTATTGTTATTATCTCTACATTACTCCAAATGTTGGCTTTACACTTGACATATAAGCTCTTCTATAACTCTCCATGTCTTCATTAACAAAATCTACTATCTATGTATCTTTTTACTTAGCCAGATCTTCTAAAACTTCTTTCCCTTTAATTATTTCTGCTTTATACAAAATTCCACCTAATCTTGCGTATACATCTATAATATTAACATTTCTTTTTACAAGTTATAAGATTTCTAGCCTAATGTCTCTTTTGGATGCTTCTATTTATTACTATATTACCCTATCTGGAGTATCTTTAAATATATCTATCACTTGCTAAAGAACATCTAGTTTTGTTTTGAGTCTTATAAACACATCTTCCAAATTATCTTCTTGAACGTGGGTTAATAATCTACGTCTTCTCATTTCAAACTTAAAAAAAATAAATGATTTGATAATATTTCATCATACCATTGAGTATAATCCATTACGGAACTCGAACATCTATTATGTCTCTAAATAACCTACAAACTAAAGATTTTACAATTAATTTACTCCCCAATCTGCTGTCTGTTGATATAGAGTTCTGCTACTTTTTATTCTAATCTGTAGCTAAAGACTTGTTACTTAATTATTACTTGACTCATAAGCATCCTCGAAATCCAAATCTTGTCAAATCAATATACATAGCGTTTTTCGTTTAATTTAAAGTTGGATATGAATAGGTTTCATTTTGATCTCCAAAGAATGATGTGAAATGAATAAATTGAATCTAAGTCATATTTAATGAATAAGTTTCACCGCCTATTTACAGTGTTATTTCTTCAATCGGTAGTTAAGGAAAGTAACCAAGTGGAAATTTAAATGCTGCTGGTACGTTATTAATTAAATTTGCCGCTGTACAAGTGCCATCTACATTTGCCATCGATTAACTAGGAACTCTACTATGAAAAGCAAAGATTACACCACGAACTCTATCTTTTTAACTTATTGGGAATATTGGATTTAAAGTAGGTGTTAATGTTGTAATAGGATATAACTATTAATCGAGTAAATCAAAATGTGGAGACTGTTAAATTAAAATCAAAAATGCAAACTAGTTGAAATATGATCAGAGCAAATTGATTAGTATGATTCAAACAGCCATTAGTTTAAATGTTTTTTATAAATTTATTTATTATGCTTTAATTATTTAATCAAACATGAAAAAATGGAATTTTTGTTTATTTTATGTTTTCCAATTCATTTCTATTTTAGGCTCTCTCATCTTTTCTTATCACTTTCATTGCAACTTTTTCTTAAGTAGTTTTTGTGAGAAAAAATTAGATATCTTCAGGGTATCTTCCTTGAGCTATCTTCAGGATATCTTCCTAAAAAAAATAAAAAATAAAAATTTACAGCAATAAATGCAGTAGTAGCAACAACAATAGTAATAACAATAGAATCAATAGTAATAGCAATAAAATCAACAATATTTATTGAGCTGGGATTTTACCCAAAAAATCCAGTTTTATTAAATTTCTCAGTTTTTAGAGCTAAAGATGAAGATGAAGAAAATAGTGAAGATGACTAATATAGTAATTATCTGTGATTTCTAATTTTTTGAAATTCTCTAGAATTTCAGTAGCTCAATAAATATTGTTGATTTTATTGCTATTACTATTGATTCTATTGTTATTACTATTGTTGTTGCTACTACTGCATTTATTGCTGTAAATTTTTTTTTAGGAAGATATCCTGAAGATAGCTCAAGGAAGATACCCTGAAGATATCTAATTTTTTTTCACAAAATGTACTTAAGAAAAAGTTGCAATAAAAGTGATAAGAAAAGAGTGTAGAGAGATGCCCTAAAATAGAAATGAATTGGAAAACTTTAAATAAACAAAAATTCCATTTTTTCTTGTTTGATTAATTAATTAAAGCATAATAAATAAATTTATAAAAAACATTTAAACTAATGCTGTTTGAATCATATTAATCAAATTTGCTCTGATCATATTTCAACTAGTTTGCATTTTTGATTTTAATTTAACAGTCTCCACATTTTGATTTACTTGATAACTAATAATTTAACTTAGGTAACATTACTGTTGATTTCATTAGTACATCTTTTCTAATTGCGTCTAATTTTGTAAAAGCTCTTAATAATGACACATTTTTTAACACATATTTTGGTGAATAATTATCTGAGTGTATTCTAACACATTCATTAGCAAGGGTTGTTCTAATATTCATTTTTATTTTTTATCCAAGACAAGTAACAATAGCACCATCATCTAAAAATTTATCTTAACAAGGAAAGATTAAGTGTAAAGGTACTGCTATTTAGAATTTTGATGAATCTCCAGTTTATTAAATTAATGAGGTTTAAGCGTGATCATACAATTATCTATGTAAGTTTTAATACACTGAGTTATCTGCCGGTATAACACCATGGGTAGCACTTGTTACCATTGCGAAATCTTAATAATTTAACATAATACCTTTAGCATATTTCTCCATTTTACTTTTACCTAGTTTGGATAATTTTTATTGCTAGTAAAATTTAGCTGATGGGAATGACCAAGAAACATTTTCTATTTATAATTCTAATCCCTCAAATAAAGACACTGCGTTATCAACCATTCCTATATTTATGGTCAAAACCAGCATTTAAATCTTCAATATAAAGGTCAGCAACAATAGCATATTTATGTAAGTAATGGACACAATCCTCATCATCTATTTAAATTTATATTGTAGCATTTTCTGATATATTTTAACCTCCACAACTTATATGATAGGTATCTTAAACCAATTAATGTGTCATAGGTCTGGAATATGTGTTATCAGCATCTGCCCCTAAAACATATAAGAATGATCCTCCTTAAATTTTATCGCTTATAATAAGTTGTCCTAAATCGTTTTATAAAGTTTACATTTTATTTTGAGCTTATAGATTTTACAAAAAAAATAATTAATCATTTACTTTCATTATATCATACATTATAATAGATTCTTGGTTCATTATTAAATTTAGGCACTTAGCATATAACCACAGATTTTAACACTCCATTTTCTCTAAAATATTTTCTATTACATTGTGGTGGTAATCCCCTTTCCAAAATAAAATTCATAAATTCTTAATCTGTCTATTGTTCTGGCTTAGGTTATTGTCCTTTTGGTTTCCAAACATATAGCAAAAATTCCCAAAATAATTGACCATAAATTGAATACTTCTTTAATGTTTCGATTCTCTATCTAAATTGATCAGGATTTTAAAATACATCCAAAACGTATTACATTGCTCTTGCTCTTAAACTCATTGGGACATTATTTACTGCTTATTATAATTGCATTCTTTACTCTTAGTTTGGAGGCTATATTTATTAATTTGGATATAATTAGTTGTATAGCTATAAAAATTCTTAATCATTAAGTTCTTAGTAATTTGATTATTATAACTACTAACCTATTTATTATATTTCTTGAGCTGCTAACATTTATAATTATACAGGCTCAACTATAGGATTATCTTCAAATTACGCACTAGACTACTAAACTATTTACTACTACATATAATCACCAAGATCTAAACTATTTGGTTATAATCTATTACCTAATATTTCACTACTACTTGGCTAAGCTAGAGCCCCACCTAATACTGGATTTATTCTCAAGGGGTTTAAACTAGATCCTGTAACACTACCAAATATTTAAAGTGCTTTATCTGCCATTCTTTTTTGATGTTAGAAAATAATTATGTAAAAAAATGATTTTTAAGCCTTCAGATGTCTACTACTTGGAAGGTCTGGTGTTGGAAAGAATTCTTATAACGGCTTAAAATGGACACTCGATCTAATAAAACAAAAAATATTTAACTCCAAGCGTGTTGTCTTAATATCAATGACCTATAAATCAGATGACAGTTAAAAAGAATTAGTAAATTACTGTCAATCAAAATACAAAGGTTTTAAAGAATTTAATTGAATGGAAGATATCTAACTTGAATTCCTCGAAAAACTGTTTGAAGGATAGAAGATGATTAAAGAAACACAGCCATAAAAACTTAAAAACTGGCTCATTATATTTGACGATTAGATCTCCAGCAACCTAATTAAGAAACAAGATAAGAACCCTTAATTAAAGCAGTTATTTTGAGTTGGTAGACACTATAATATATCTTAAATATGGATGCTGTAAAGATTCAAAGCCACACTCGATCCAACCTGTAGAGACTAATTTACAGTCATAGCAATATTTAAATAAGGAAATAAAAAGGCTCTATTGGAACTACTAGCAGACTATGATGAAAACCCTGATCCTGACCATAAATAAACTCTTAAACAATTGTATTAAAGGTATATAGATGCTGTTGAATAAAGTGATGGCCATGGATGTTTTGTAATTAATTGTCTGGTATCATATGGTAAAGGTCGACTATAAAATGGATTAGGCTCAAAACAATTTTATGATATACAATGATTTAATTAAATATATATTTTTTATCCTTCTATTAAATGTGTTATTACGAAGATTATGAAGAATACTATATAGAAGAGAAACATTAAAAACTAATTATATGTATTAATTAATGGTGCGATAATCTTATAGAAAATCCATATCTCGATGAATGTTAAGATAAACTATGTCCTATTTATTAATAATATTTGAAAAACCGAAATAATACAAAAAGGTTTTAAGACAAAGAATATTATCACGAATTAAACAGATTAGACTTTGTTTATAAAAAGAATTACTTTATATGAATTTATGGAAAAATGAAGCCTAACCATAATTCTCCTGCCCATGATTCTCTGCCCCCATATTGTTTGGGACCAATTTTTTAAAGCCATTAATTTAGCGAACTTATTTCCCCTTAACCAATATGTTACAAACCGAAGATCTTCTTAACGCCACAGTCACTAGCCCAGACCTGACCACAAATACTTTCCCGAATTTATTTCGGACCACTAACTTTCTACCAGACGCAACCACACTTTCCATTTCTTACAACCCAAACTACACTATCATTTTCTTACAACCAAAAGTGACAATATGTCATCAATAAAAAAACCTTACAAAAACAGACAATATTTTTTATTATGATATTACAAACTGGGAATTACAACAATGGTTTCTACAGAGATATGGTAGCGTATGGTCTTGAGCAGACGCTACTATGTATATCATCATTGTCATCATTGTCACTATAATGGTCACGTTGAGAACGAAGGCAGTGACCACATGAACACGTATCTGGTGAGTTGAGGGGTGGTCGTGTTCACTGCTCTATTTTGTTGTGATTCGACAAATTAACAGTAAAATCATGCATTTTCAAGTGATGGTCACCGTGATCACCGTTGTCATTGTAATGGTCACCATGGTCACGGTCAAGGTCACGAGGATCACGTAGGCAGTGACCACGTTTCTGATGAGTTGAGGTGTGGTCGTGGTCACTGCTCTATTTTTGACGTCATTCGACGAAATAACAGTGAAAACATGCATTTTCAATTTATGGTCAAAGTGGTCATGGTCATGGTCACCATGGTCACGGTCAAGGTCATGGTCACGAGGATCACGGAGGCAGTGACCACGTTTCTGATGAGTTGAGGTGTGGTCGTGGTCACTGCTCTATTTTGACGTCATTCGACGAAGTAACATTGAAATCATGCATTTTCAAGTGATGGTCACTTTGTCAACGTGGTCATGGACACGAGGACCACGGAGGCAGTGACCACTTTACCCCGTATTTTGTAGAAGTTGGGTATTCGAGGACGCTTCTCTATTTTGACGTCATTTGACAAAGTAACATTGAAATCATGCATTTTCAAGTGATGGTCATTTGGTCACCGTTGTCATGGTCAACATGGACATGGTCGTGTACACGAGGACTTTGGAAGCAGTGATAACGTGACCAAGTATCTGGTCAGTTAAGTTTGGTCGTGGTCACTGCTCTATTTTGACTTCATTCGACGAGTTAACAATGAAATTATGCATTTTAAGTGATGGTCACGTGATCACCGTGGTCATGGTCATGGTTATGGTCACCATGGTCACGGTCTAGGTCAAGGTCACAAGGATCACGGAGGCAGTGACCACGTTTCTGATGAGTTGAGGTGTGGTCGTGGTCACTGCTCTATTTTGACGTCATTTGACGAAGTAACATTGAAATCATGCATTTTCAAGTGATGGTCACTTTGTCAACGTGGTCATGGACACGAGGACCACGGAGGCAGTGACCACTTTACCCCGTATTTTGTAGAAGTTGGGTGGTCGAGGACGCTTCTCTATTTTGACGTCATTTGACGATGTAACATTGAAATCATGCATTTTCAAGTGATGGTCACTTTGTCAACGTGGTCATGGACACGAGGACCAAGGAGGCAGTGACCACTTTACCACGTATTTGGTAAGAAGTTGGTTGGTCAAGGACGCTTCTCTATTTTGACGTCATTTGACGAATTAACAGTGAAATCATGCATTTTCAAGTGATGGTCACCGTGATCACCGTGGTCGTGATCACTATGGTCACGAGGATCTAGAAGAAAGTGTCCACGTGTCCACGTATCTGGTCATAAGTGAAGTGGTCGTGGTCACTTTTCTATTTTGATGTCATTCGGCGAATTAATAGTGAAATCATGCATTTTCAATTGATGGTCATGTGGTCACCGTGGTCATGGTCAACATGGTCATGGTCGTGGACACGAGGACCTTGGAATCAGTGATCACGTGAGGGTGGTCGTGGTCACTGCTATATTTTGACTTCATTCGACGAGTTAACAATGAAATTATGCATTTTAAGTGATGGTCACGTGGTCACCGTAGTCTTGGTCATGGTCACCATAATCACGGTTATGGTCACGAGGTCCACGGATGCAGTGAACACGTGACCATGGATCTGATAAAATGAGGGTTGGTCGTGGTCACTGCTCTATTTTAACGTCATTTGACAAAGTAACATTGAAATCATGCATTTTCAAGTGATGGTCACTTTGTCAACGTGGTCATGGACACGAGGACCACGGAGGCAGTTAACACTTTACCACGTATTTGGTAAGAAGTTGGGTAGTCAAGGACGCTTCTCTATTTTGACGTCATTAGACGAATTAACAGTGAAATCATGCATTTTCAATTGATGGTCATTTGGTCACCGTTGTCATGGCCAACATGGTCATGGTCGTGTA
>ARYC01005931.1:0-11098 GCA_000711775.1 Oxytricha trifallax | reverse complement strand
CTCACTTCCTGGTTGAGCAGCAACTATAATTTCATGTAACAGAAATCAGTCTTACTTTCTTATTGCCGGCAAACACATCTCGTAAAAACTCTATCGTGCATTCCTGATAAGGAGGCAAGTAATACTAACCTATGAAAAAGTTTAGCGCGGCCTTCTTACCTTAGTTCAGCAAGATGTTATAGATCTCCTGCTTGGACTTCAACAGCTGGGCCAGGTCAGAAGTGGGCACCTGCATAATTCCGAGTTACTCCTGGTTATATTGGATTTTGTATTCCCTCTGGGGCTTAATGTAAATTTAATCATTGAAATTCTCTCTCATTTGAGTTGCCCCAGAACTCCTAAACTGCTTCACCTCCTCGTAGCCTGCGCTGTAGTGCTAGTAGTTGTTGGATCTGCTAGCGAAGCCTGAAGGCGTGTTGGTTGAGAGACCGTTCCCTCCCATTTAGAGCGTGGACTAGGGGGGATTATTGATTCTAAATTAGTTAGGGGTTCTATTCGAAACATCTGGATTGCTTAACGATTACATTCTGTCAATACTCCCATCGTCCTTGTCCTCGACTTCATTGGGGTTGTAGTGAGAGTCCTCGTTTCCTATCACGTTTGGCTGGTGGAACTGGTTGGCATGAGGGCTTAAGGTGGCGTTGGTCTGGTCGTCTTCCTGCATTTGAACATCGGAGGGTTTAATCAATTGCTTCTACTCATTCTGCATTTGCCCTAACTCCTATCTCTAGGCAGCTTCCTAAATATTGTTAGTTTGAAAATCTTACAGCGTATTTATCAAAGCGGCCTAATGGTCTTCTCTCTGAAGCCTGAATCGAGGGAGGGTTTGAATTGTTCAGGCCTTCAAACTGCTGGACTATGTTTTGAATGGACTGGTTGTCTTGCTATTGGTTGCTGATATCAATACTATCTTGGATCTCTCCTTCCTCCAAAGAGTTGGAGCTCATCATTATACTCACATCAATCGGCTGATTTGAATATATCAGTTAAAATGAGATTTATAATATTGATTGTAATTTTAATAATAGTGATATGTAATTAATTAGATATTTAAATTAATAATTAACTGTATATAAAACCAAAATAAAAAGTTTAATGAGAGAGGATCTATCGCACATTTTAGCGCATTCACACTAATCCCTCACACTCTCCATTAGTCACACTTCTTCAGTTATGTTCATTAGTATATGGGTATTGTGTGTATATAAAATTGCATTGTTGTTTATGTATTGCGATAGAGTTATACCAGATCGCAAGACCCATCATGAAATGATGGATCTGCCGTAGGCGCGATCTCGTATAACTCTATCGCAATACATAAACAACAATGCAATTTTATATACACACAATACCCATATACTAATGAACATAACTGAAGAAGTGTGACTAATGGAGAGTGTGAGTGATTAGTGTGGCTGCGCTGAAATGTGCGATAGATCCTCTCTCATTAAACTTTTTAATTTGGTTTTATATACAGTTAATTATTAATTTAAATATCTAATTAATTACATATTACTATTATTAAAATTACAATCAATATTATAAATCTCATTTTAACTGATGTATTCAAATCAGCCGATTGATGTGAGTATAATGATGAGATCCAACTCTTTGGAGGAAGGAGAGATCCAAGATAGTATTGATATCAGCAACCAATAGCAAGACAACCAGTCCATTCAAAACATAGTCCAGCAGTTCGAAGGCCTCAACAATTCAAACCCTCCCTCGATTCAGGCTTCAGAGAGAAGACCATTAGGCCGCTTTGATAAATACGCTGTAAGATTTTGAAACTAACAATATTTAGGAAGCTGCCTAGAGATATGAGTTAGGGCAAATGCAGAATGAGTAGAAGCAATTGATTAAACCCTCCGATGTTCAAATGCAGGAAGACGACCAGACCAACGCCACCTTCAGCCCTCATGCCAATCAGTTCCACCAGCCCAACGTGATTGGAAACGAGGACTCTCACTACAACCCCAACGAAGTCGAGGACAAGGACGATGGGAGTATTGACAGAATGTAATCGTCTTTTTTTATAGCAATCCAGATGTTTCGAATAGAACCCCTAACTAATTTAGAATCAATAATCCTCCCTAGTCCACGCTTTAAATGGGAGGGAACGGTCTCTCAACCAACACGCCTTCAGGCTTCGCTAGCAGATCCAACAACTACTAGCACTACAGCGCAGGCTACGAGGAGGTGAAGCAGTTTAGGAGTTCTGGGGCAACTCAAATGAGAGAGAATTTCAATGATTAAATTTACATTAAGCCCCAGAGGGAATACAAAATCCAATATAACCAGGAGCAACTCGGAATTATGCAGGTGCCCACTTCTGACCTGGTCCAGCTGTTGAAGTCCAAGCAGGAGATCTATAACATTTTGCTGAACCAAGGTAAGAAGCCGCGCTAAACTTTTTCATAGGTTAGTATTACTTGCCTCCTTATCAGGAATGCACGATAGAATTTTTACGAGATGTGTTTTCAGGCAATAAGAAAGTAAAGACTGATTTCTGTTACATGAAATTATAGTTGCTGCTCAACCAGGAAGTGAGGATCATCAACGTGCCTAAGCTGAACGAGTTAACAGTGACCTCACTTATCTTACAGTTAAAGAACGATGAAACTGTAAGAAGGTATCTCCCCAAGATTGAAGACAAGCGATCAGTTAATCGGCAGTTCCTTTACAATGTATCCATTTTTATTATCGAATTTAAAACTTGAATTTAGATCATCAAACACTCTAAAGGCGGAGTTCTTCCCCAAGAACATTAAGGAAGGCCTCCAGAAAAGAAAGGACATGAAGTCGATTGGCAAGAACAAGTTCGTCCAGATCCAGAGCGATATGTACAACCTCCTTGCGAATGCCGTGAATCTGAATCCAAGTACCAGAGGTCGGGCTCTCCACTTATTGAATCATGGAGCCAAGACTCGCAAGAGACCCGAGAGACCCCAGAACACCTTTACCTCGCCCTCATTTCCCTTAGGCTCGATCCAAGTTAACGAGCAGTTCACCGACCAAGATCGTGCAGAGGAACATCAAGAGGATTAAACGCAATATCATTCCTGACTCCTTAAGAACTCAGTCGACTCCAGGCAATTTCAATATGAACCCTCCCAGCCAGAAGTTTTCTGGTAGCCTGAACACGAGCATGATACAACCCTAAACACAAATTGCCAACTGAGATGCAGGTCGCTTGCTACTAGCTTCCTCTCTCTGAGATTCAAATATCTCACTCACCCTAATTTCAAGAGCCCTGGCCTTGACCCTTTCTCAAACACTTAACTCCCTCAAACGGTTTCATATAAATTTTAACTCGCTATGAATACTTAATTGGATATTTAATCAACCCGCCTAATATTATTATTATTCTTAAAAATTTCTAAATGGAATCCCAGGAGGCCGACTACTTCAACGTGAGTCTCGTGTATAACCTGAACATGGAGAACCAGTACAACATTAAGCTCCAGTACCCTGTGAAGCCAGACATCAATTCAATACAGATTCCTCAGAGGCTTTCTCAAGAGTACGAGCAAACCGCGGAGGTCAGCGTGATACTTAAGAACGAGTCCAGCATAAATTTGAAACTCAAAGCCAAGAAGTATTCGTAAGCTGAGGTCTTGGTTTGTAGCAAGGATGGCAGGCCTTTCATCAAACTTAGCAAGGACATCGACCCTGCTTATCTTCTTGAAGATTACTAGATGCGAGACGACTCCCGAGTTGTAAGCCAGAGGTTTGAAAAGCCTGATAAAAACAAGAGATTCTGTAAGGGCTTCAATGAAAATCTTGAGCACTGAGTTAACAATTTAATTTTACTTTTTTTTTTTTTTTTTTTTTTTTTTTTTTTTTTTTACTAAAAAATTCTCCTCAACTTTATAATTCTAATCTCTAACTTTTATGCCTACAAACTTTTCCAGTTTAAAAAACTTAACTTATTTATTCTTAATCTAAAAATTTGAAGCTGTATTATTGATTTAACTTGACTTGGTCTGATTTCTCTAGTATTTTTTAGAGAACTTTGAGCAAAATCCAAGAATAAGTTGAGAAAAGCGAAGAAAATTTGAAATCTCGAAGTTGTGAAACAAACATCATATTTATTTAGAATAATTACTCGTGCAATTGCAGAGGCTTTCTTAGTTTTATTGCAATTTATTGTACAGCTTAGGTTTAAATGCAGCTGAAATTATAAAATTTACAAAGATTCAAGCATAGGAAGAAGTTGCCTTGAAAATTGAGGACTTAAGTTAGATTTATTTTAAGAATTTAAGTTTGATAGTTACAGAAGTTGTCATAAAAATTTTATCTATAAATTATTCACAAAGTTTTTTTTAGAAAAGGTAAAGCAAAGTATTTACATTGACTTGGATAATTTCAGAACTTTTGGCTGTTTAATTACTCTTTACTAGAATGCTTTGCATAAAATTACCAACACTTGTATTATGAATGCTCATCCCATTATAACACTACTAAGATTTACCTACTTTTACTTTAAAATCAAACTCTTTTGATGAGCAAATTCCTAATTGACTATATAGGGAATTCTCAGATTCAAAAATAGTAGTGTAAAGTCAGTACTTATATTGATCATTTATATTACAAATCAGATCAGCCAAATTTCATTCATGCAAAACCCCTGAATGTAATTTAATTGATGTGATTTATAACATGAAATGATTTATAAGTGAGAGAGAGAGTAAAGATTAAGAGTCGAGAATATAAGTGATGTTTGTTACAGAGACTTTTGTTTAAACTTTTAAAATCAATTAAAATATTCAATCTTGTCAAGGGGGTTTATATAAACTTCATTTAATGAATGCAAAGCTTCATACCTGCATTCTAAATATCTGCTGCTGTGTGAGGCAACACTCATACCTTCACAAGTTCGTTCACTGAGGGAGCAACTAATCAAGTTTGGTCAAGGCTTCAGTGAGCTTGATTCTCTTGGTGCAGTCAAGTTGGATCATTTGCTTGACTATATAAAAAACTCCTTTTAAGCTCACCTAGAACCTTTGAGATTAATTCTGAAAAGTGGCCAATGAATTCTTTGATCTTTTCTCTTCGCAGGAATAGGGGTAGGGGGCGCATTTGTGAACAGCGTAGTATGCAAGTCATCCAATAGCAAACACGACAGCGCTTTCTTTCTGGTCTTTTGATAGCTGATTGGCTGCCTCCAATATCTCATATGACTTCTCGTGCTTGACGTCGATAAGTTCAGGAGCCATAAACTCTGTATACAGAATGCAAGTTGGAGAAATCTCATAGTTCCAATCAGAAACTTTGAACTGCATTTAATCTCCAAAGAATACCTGGAAGGATCCAATCTGAGGTGGAAGATTGATTTCTCTGAAGCAGCTATCATGGATTGAACCAGCTAAAAGACCAGTTTAAGAACGTGGTCTTCTTCAAAAGGCTTAATGAGAGCTCTTTGCTTCAAGTTGTATGGATAGTAATCTCTCTTGATCATACAAAGATTGGAATCACTCTAGATGGTACATCCATCCCAAATGAATTGTTAGCCTACTTTCTTAATCAAGAAAAGCTTGTTAAGAATTTCGATCTCTTTGAGTATGTGATCGTTGTGGTTTACTCTGGCAATCTTTGCGTACATTGCAACTGTTCCTGGGGCTTGACCCTCTGCGTTCTTTATGGCTTTGTATTTAATTGTGTAGCCGCATAAACACCTGTTAGTCACATCGTAATGTTTGATGTTATTCTGTTCAAGAAAAGATCTGGCACCTTTCAACATCAAATCCTCTACTGACTCTAACCTTTTAAGATAGTTAGCAACGTGCTTCTTGAACTCTATAGAAGCGAGTTAGATTTCCAATCTGGTTTATTCCTTTTATTAGAGAATGCTTTCAAGTACCATGACTAATTAATCCGTACATCCTTTTTGTAAGAGGTCCTCCTCAACTTATTAGGAATAGGACTCTTGGTCAAGTTGAGACAGTTAAATACCACAAGCAAAGTTGCTACATTTCATCAATTCTCTCATTGTGTTGAACTCATCAGTAGCAGCTTTGATTTAGCAGTCTACAGAGTTGATCTAACTCTTTAAGTCTTTTACCTTTTTTAGTAGATCTTGTGGATTCTCTTTATCCTCCTTGTCAGGAAAAACACCCTCTTCTCCATTGTGCTTCATCATCTCTTTGTGGTCTCGCTTCTTTGGTACATTAGCATAAAGTTCAACTTCTTTCTTGTTGTTATCAAGTTAGTGGTGAGGCAACTGTTTGTTCTTTGGGGGTTTCTCGAAGTACTCAACTTAATAAGGAATTTATGATCTATAAGCAACCAATTTTAATTGTACAAAATAGACTTTGCTTAGACCCATCGTTTTGACAAGCTCAGCGTATTCCCTATCACCATAGGAATTACATGCAAAGCACTTGATTACTTCAAATTTTTGAACAAACTTCAACATGGACGTAGAGAAGGACTTTTCAAATTCCTTTTTATAAGAAAACACCATAGCCTTTTAAAGATCCATGTACTGCCACCCGGTAAGTGAATCATAATCGGGCACGTGATGGAACTGGACTCTGTTTAACTTTTCAAGGATGTGGGTTACTTTAGCGAAGCCAGTCAACAAATACTGATGGGCTGCTTGCTCGACTGAGAATCTTGTTTCATCAAGGAACAGCTTGTGTGCATTAGCTTTTGTAAAGACGACGGCAGCATACACAGCATTACCTTCCTCAGAGTAATAGTCAACAAATTAAGCAATCCCATCATCAAAAAACTTGGGCAATTATTCAAAGATACAACTTGGATCCAAGAACTCAATGCTCTGCAAGTGATGGGGCTTTGACTGAGACATTTCCATGTCAATATCCATCTTCTCTTTGTCAGAATCTTTCAGACTGATCAATCTGTCATTCAGTTGCTTGAAGTAGTCAGCCAAGTGTTAATGAATGCTCTCGAGCAAGACAATTTCATCGCTCCTTGCTTCAATAAATCGATCAGAAGCTTCTTTGATTAAAGGGTCGTCAAACTCAATTGTGGGATTGATGTAGAATTGGTTTTGGATGGAAAGTGCAGCATCAAAATCATCCATTTCTTAGTCAGAATCACCATGACCAGCATTTCCTTGCCCTTTCTTGTTGGGGTTCTCATCTTGACCACTGAAACTTTTGTTTAATAGAATATCTTACTTCTTCTGGTCCTCGTGTCTTTTAGGTTGTAGTGATTTAAGTGGATCTTCATGACCCTGATTATGTGGTTGACTCATAGATGTCAAATTAAAATTCAAAGATTTAATAATTATATTACAAGGTAGTTTTTAACTTTAAGATTTATAATTAATGATGTTTGTTACATTATATTGAACCGTGAATTATATTTAACTTTAATAACTATACTCAACCTCCTTAATTAATCACAGTATCAGTTTACCTGTCATTTATCTTTACTAGTTTTCAACTGAAATCGTCCACGACAAAGAACTTAACAGTTTCAAACTTTTGTGCCAAATCACTCACTCAAAGTTATCAAGTTGATCTAGAGCCTATTTGAGAGTGGGTCTCTTATTACGATCAAGGGCAATCAAACCTTTGACAACTTCAAACAATTTTGACTTCGAATTTTGAATGTCCTTTGGAAGGTCAACTGTTAGATCACCAAGATTAAACCTGCAAAGGTCTATTAAAGTATATGGAGCTCTCTTAAATAAACAGTAGAAGAGCACTGCTCCTACTGAAAATGCCTGAGCAGCCCCTTTAAAACTAAGGGGTTGCATTTTGAATTTTTCTTTAGGCTCGCTGTCATTGACATAAGGAAACAACTCAGGAGGAAGATACTCCCTTTACACACTGCATTCACTAAAATTATCAAATCTCCAACCACTGATGATGAAATTTTCGAAGTTGTTGAACAATATTTTGGTAGGATTAAGGCGGCAATGATATAACCCCTTTAAATTAACGACCGTAAACGTTGACAGCAATAGTCTTGCGAGTGTAGTTGCGCTCTCTTGAGTGAATCCCTGTTTTTACCCACGTATTTCTCAAGACTCCATGTATAGCGTGGCATTAACATGCAGGATACATCTTTTAGCTTAATTAACTCCAAGGGTATCACAGCTGGAGGTTAATCATCAATAGCTAACAAACAATTATAGGTGAAATTCCACTCTTCAATTACATAATCTTTGCTGCTTCTAAAGACGCCTATTTTGATGGCCAAATAGTTAGTGACTATGTTTTATTCAACCTAATTAGAGGATTGAATTTTTGAACAACAATGAACATATGATCCCAAACTCTTGTGCAATTCTCTTGAAACCTTGATACCTTTATCATTCAGAAGTTCTTCTATGATTCTTTGTTTTAATTTGTTTTCCACAGCTCGTGACCTTTAACCGTAGACCTGGATTTAAGCAAAGAGTTTCTGTTGTAATGTGTGGTTTTGGTTTTAATAATGAGAGAGCAGTCTAAGGGTATCTTCTTGATGGGTCCTTCAGTATATCTAACTAGATGCTACTCGCATTTCTATAATCAATTTGTGAGTACTATGAAACTGACTCAGGCCATTCAAAACCCCAAAACCCCTTAGTGAGGTTTATAAGTGCTTTGATTTGTAGGGTATAGTTGGGGTCTTATTGGGGTTAGTAGAGAAATTAGGCCAATTTTCAAAATGAGAAATAGAAATTAGCGAAATCTAGGGTCTATTTATGATGAGTAATATTTAGATTTACTGCTTAAGCTTCGGTATGGTACAAGTTTTAATATAGACTAAGTCAAACCAGTGTTGAATTATACAGCCATAGCAAGACTCCTACACAAGAGTGCCCCAACCGTTAGGTATCATTGCTTGTTAGCTGTTTAACATTATAACTCAGGCTCTAGAAAACATCCTGCAAGAAAATAAAAGTTCTCACAGGTCCATATTGACTATCTCTGTGACTCTAAGACATTAAAGTATTGAGCTCACTTTCCTCTTGACTAACGAGCTGTCATGTTTCATCGCAAGTTTCCAGACATGCGTATCTCTCCTTAGACTATAGCCAATATTTATAGACGAAATGGTATTACTTTCAAGACTGTCAACAGAGTTAAGAGAGTGATTGATTTTACAGTGCCATTTTATAGCAATAATTTAAACTATATATATGATTAAATGCAGAGAGCTATTGATAATAACATCAAGTTCATACATGCAGATGAAGCTGTGTTTACGTTCAACACTTTTATTAATAAGTCAAGGTACAAGAAGTATGATAACATAGAAGTTTATGACTAAAAAGTAAAGGTAGTCACTCATGCAATTTTAGCTGGTATAAGTGAAGATTCAGGCTTAGAGAGTTATGTGATTCACCCTTGCTCTATTAAGCGAGAGTAGTATATAGAGTTCCTACATAAGCTCAGAGAGAAGTATAGCAACCAAGAGATCATCCTGTTTGTTGATAACCTATCAGTTCATAAGACTAAGGAGTCTAAGAAAGCTTATGAAGACCTAAACATAACCACTGTATACAACGTTCCTTACAGCCCTTAATTTAATGGAATAGAATTCTACTGGAGTTAAATAAAGACTCACTACAAGAAGCTTCTGCTGTATCATCTTATGCACGACTTGCCCATCGATACAGTAGACTTGATTCAAAGCAGCTGTAAGAGAGTGAGCGTAGATAAGACAAAAATTTGTGCGAGAAAGGGAAGAATGAATGTTTATAAATAAGTTTTAGATTTAAACGAATGAATATATTCACATATTAAACTGGCCCATAAATGGTTTGGCTTCTCTTTCTTCTCCTCTTCTTATGGCTTGATTGGGCCCATATTTCTTCTCTTTGTGCCAGCTCCTGCATCTATGTTCATTTCATCTGGCTTTTAAAGATCTTTATAAAGTCTCTTGCTCACTTCATGAATTTTCTGTGACTTTCTCTCTCTATGAACCTTAGCATGCTCTTTCATAAGATATATACCAGTGCCAGATTTTCCTACAAAGTTATATGTCAAAGCTTACTTGAAAGATAAGGATGCTTCTTAAGTTCCTCTAGCCAAGCTGAGCTTATAAGAATGCCTTGCTTCTTCTAGTCTTCAGGAGAAATAGAATATCGTTTCTTATGTGATTCTTCAATAATTTCTCTGAGATAATCCTCTTTTATTGTACCAAGAACACCAAAGAAGAAGTTCCTCTCTGGGAGTTTATTAGAGAATTGTTTCTTGGTAGGAAGGTAAACTACCACTTCCTCATCTTACATGGCATCCTCATTAAGATTAGTGACTGAAATCTCAGGGTAGTTGGGGATTTCGATTAGTTTAATCTCTTTATTTTTAAAAGCTTTCTTTCTCCTCACAAAGTATTGCTTTCAAGAATGAAATTTTGGTACCTTCCATCGTTGGAAGGAATAAACCAACTGTATAATATGTTAATAGTCATCAAGTTATCTTATCATGTAAAGTTAGGTATCGATGGAGATCTTCCTTACTTCTGAATCTTAATATCATTTCTTGAGCCTCGACTCTTTTCATTTGATCATTGAGTGATTCCATCTTTGTTCCTCTTCCTATTAATGAATTTCAAATTATAACTTATAGACTTCTGGATCCTATTGTTTAAAATCTTACTATTAAATATCGGCATCTTATAGGAGGTCAACCCTGCAAAGATACGTGGAGAAAGTTTACAGAAGCTGTAACAAACTGCAGTGATGGAGCTCCATTTATCAATTTAGTTCCATTAAATTAGTACTAAATTTGTTTAAATTTAATTAGTACTGGTACTAAATTCGTTTAATTTCAATTGGTACTAATTTAATAGTACCAAAACTTAATTAGTACCTAGTTTTAAACTAATGAGGTTTTAATGGAAAAGTTCCAATATGGTTCAAAACCTAACTGGTACCAGTACCAACCTCAATTTTTTCTAAGTTGGTACCAAAATTAAAAATATTAAGCATGAATTTAGAAAATTTATAGTTATAAACTTAGTATAAATATGATGTCTAACGCCTAAGAATCAACCATTGTTGTTGCAGTACCAACTCCTATACAAAGTTACGATAACTAGAGAGATTATTAGAGCTTTATAATAGAAATTTAAATTTGAATTTAAACATGGCGGCTAACTTAAATCGCAAAGCAGTCTCTCTTGGCAGTGG
>ARYC01005930.1:0-44657 GCA_000711775.1 Oxytricha trifallax | reverse complement strand
CCTATAAAAACCCTAATAAAGTATGCACTAATAGTCTACTTTTATCAATCAAAAACTCAATCAAACTACTGAAAGGGTTTTGGGGTTTTGAATGCTTGAAGAGAAAAATTGAAATAGGATTAATGCATCTAATTCATTTTTGTGTTTGCTCAGTAATGAAATTGAAGTAACTTAATGAGTAATCGATGTTATGATACTTTTAATCTTAAGGTCAACAGTCCTACCCAACTCTACAGCTTATAAGAATTTAACTAAGTAATGCAAAAAATGATGATTTACACCTCTAACTAATTATGTATTTAAAAGCTTAGACAGCAATAAAATGGACAACAACTCAGATGATAATTCGAATCTTCTGCAATCAATCATTAAGAGTAATATCATTGAAAGATGGAATCAGCATATTGAAGTCGATATCAATTAAAAGAAAGTTATTTGCCATAACTATGGAGCCATACAGAAATTGATCTTCAGGATTCATTAGTTTCCTAAAGTCATAAAATTTATTCTTTAGGATCGAATGGAAGCTAAAGCTCATCATATAGTCATATAACATGAAGAAATTCTTTCTGAAAAAGGAGCGTTATCTTTAATGTTAAAGGTATTACATAAATTGTGGTACCTGACAATGGAGTATTTCACCAGCGATGGTTAAATATTTAGTAAACTTCTATCTAGGCTTACTGAGTAACCGTACATGCATCTTACCTTTTTGCCCATATCATTACAAGAATACTTATCAAAGATATATTCGAGAGGTTCCTGAAAGTTTTTTCAAGTATTTGGCAAATATTGCTTAAGTTATGTCATGAAGACTCCCTCAGATCCCTTTAAATTTACGACTAAACTTTTAAACTTTGTCTAATTACATTTAAATTTTAATTAGATACCTCCTTCGTCATAGACAACGCAGTCTAATGCAATAGTACCGTCATCACTCAATATAAGTAGCTCTTTTTCAAATTTAACATTTGAAATTAGTTTAGCAAATATTTCAGTCCGCAAGAAAACAAAAGATTGGATGGTCAGGAGAGTGCCAATAAATAGGGAGTGTAAGTTAAATTTCTAATGTTCTCTTTTGTAAAAAATCTCTCATCAAAGCAAATTTATGTTGAAAATGAAATTATATTTTTTCGGGTGTTGACGTCCGTGCCTCCCAGCACCGTCTGGGCCTCCCACAAACGTCAAGGCCTCCCACAAACGCCAGGGCCTCCCAGCATCGTCAGGTCTTCCCAAAAGGCTTCATGGCCTCCCAGCAAAATTCATTATTTCCCACCCACTTCAGGGACTCCCTCATAGCATCCCACATTTTATATCAATAAAAAAATGATAATTTATAGAAAATTTGAGATTTAAATCGTTTTTTTTATAATAAGTTTACCGCTCATAAAAAAAGAAAAACTTTTTTTTGTATAAAATTTGGGTGAGTGCCTAGGTAAAAATCGAATAATAGAGAAAAATAACAATGGTGCGTAGCTAGTAATTTTTCTATTTTTATCGATGTATTAATTGAGGCTGAATTCATTTCAGACTCTTTTAGGAATTGGGGTAACATGCAGGTGTTACAAAGGAAGATAAACTAACTTTTCATCATATATAAGAAAACAATATCACGTTAAATTAATCTTGTAAACAATATATTTGCATATATTTATAATTTATAACCTCTAATATTAATGAATTTATGCAAAAAGTATACTGCTAAATAAAAATATTTATCTAATTAAATGATAATTTAATATTTTAACTAATGGCTTATATCAAATTATTAAAGAATTAACTAAAACAAAAATATATATGGATAGATGTATTTAAACTTATTAAAAGGCAATATTCTGGACAACTTACTAAACACTTCTCATTATTTTAAGAACTAGTAATATGAATTTCTCTTTTTCAATAGTTTAAAGTAGAATATAAATGACTTAATAAACTGTAAACTATCAATTTCTATAAACTGTTTCACTTGGAACCGTAACCACAAAGAACTTTCAATTATTTAACATATATCTATATTTACTATGACATTTTGTCGCTAAAGTTATTTATCTAATCTTTAATAATCATCATTAAAATAGTACAAACTAAAAACCTATATTTCAACTACCTGAAATAATACCCATTTATTAAATATAAGTATCATAAATTAATAAAATTCTAATGTGTATTAATGATAAATTTTATTCATGATTAAGATATCAAAAATATAGATATTGTAAAAATACACTATTTTTCCAAGGAAAAACCTGTTTAAAAATAACATTATCCATAAGGATCTAAATAAAAAAACAATTTCAGAATCTATCAAATTTTAGAAATAATATTGTAACTAAAATTTATAAATAATGATATCACTATTCTAAAAATTGATCATATTTGGGATATGATTTCGAGTTCTTAAAAAAAATTTAATAGAATTCTAAGGAAATTTGGGTCATTCTAGAAAATGGGAATAATTTATTAATAAAATAGATTTTTAAAAAGTTAAATTTTGAAAAATAATACTAAAATTATATTAATGTCTTTTTAAGTTTGTATTAATAAAATAATTTGTATTTAAAAATTAGTATAATTTGAACTAAACTAAAATTGTATTGAATTATATAAAAAGATATTATTATCTTTATGATATTAACTTTTGGGAGGCCATGATGCTTCTGGGAGGTCCTGACTATTGCTGGGAGGCCCTGAAGTTGGTGGGAGGCACGGCGGCCATCACCATCGCTTTGGGAGGCCTGAACGGCACCTGGAGGCCCTTACGTTGGTGGGAGGCCCTGACGGTGCTGGGAGGCACGGACGTCAACACCCATTTTTTCAATCTTATAAAGTGTGATTAATCTGAATGTTATCAATATTGATATCTAAAATTACGTATATGAGTTTTCATTGAAGGTTTTCTCATCAAACAGTTTTTTAAAGCAACCCATCTTGTTTAAAGGTGTGTCTTATCACTTCTCTCTATAGTATGAAATTCCCAAGTCAGTCGCTCGTTATACACTTAATTCTTCTCAATAGATAAGCACCTAATGAATTTCATGAAAAGCTCTTCAATCTCCAACAAAAAATTTGGAAATGAAAAAAAATAAGAAATCACTCAGACATTAGACAATTGCATGAATATTTAAGATGAAAATTTTAATGACTTAAATATGGATGTATGAAACAATCAAAATTACTAAAGGCAATAAGGCATAAATGATGATTAGGAAACTGATAGATAATTAAAATTTATGCAATAAAAGATTATCTATTCTTAAACATTGCTGTTCATAATGAATCATCTGGCAAATTCTAGCCCTCAAGTCTTAATGCCATTTCATCCCAGTTAGTGCTCAACAATGTGCTACCACTAATCTCAATACTATTTAACATAACTTTTTGGTGTTCTCATCAGCTCTGTCTTTTTTGAAATACGCGTTTATAGCCTCTTCTCCCTCTGACTTTTCCTTGAGTTTCAATTTTTATCCAAGCAACATTCCCAGTTTCATTCTTTAGTTTCAACTCAATCTTCTTGCCAGAAGTAACATTGTACATTAATTAGGAATAATTTGGTAAGTCAATTGAAAATTACTAAAATCAATTTAATGAGCATTAATGAGAATCCTATTTCAATCCTTCTCTTCAAGAATTTTACTTGAAGAAGGGACTCATTTTTGTCAAAACTTATTAATTATATCATAAATCCCAAAATAAAAAATCGAGGCTGTTAAAAAAAAATGAAGTTTTATGATATTTGGGTTTATATCAATTTAACGATTTGTTTCTTATTTGTCAATAATTATTTTATCAAAGTATATTTTGTATTTTATGAACACTTTAATTGCTACAGACAAAAGTAATCAAAATTTATTTTATATTTAAGTTTAATTATAATAACTGATAAATATAAAAGAAACTTTTTTTTATATTAATAATATTTATTAATCAAATTAATTAAGCATAATTTATTTGAATAAATTATAGCACACAGCAATCTAATAGTATAAAACCTTGTTTTTAAAGTAGGATATTAATATTAATTAATTTATCAAGAATATAATAAAACTAATTTAAAATCCTAAAATAAATAAAGGAATAACTTAAATTAATTATTATTTTACTTTATTCATAAAGCATTTTAAACAGGTTTAAATGTATCATAAATAAAAAAAATGATTTGTAAGATTTTTTTTTCTCTAGTAAATTGAAAGACTTTAGTGAAATAAATTTAGAATGAGATTCATTTTTTACAATGATTTGAATTTTAAAAATCTATTCTTTTTTCTCATATTTTCAATTGATATCTACAATTACCTTAAAATTTATTAGACTATAACTTTTTTCCCATAAACAAATTGATTTTTTATTCTCTTCTTTTAGCATTATAAAAAGTAAAAAAAAATACCTTTTCTTTCTTTAGAAAATGCTTAGTTTTCTTGATTCTTCTAAGTTACTTTCAAATTCAATTTTCATTTACATTTTCTCAATTCTATAATTCCTTATCTTTTAAATAAGTTATGAAATATAATCCCTAAATTTCTAAAAATAATTGCAATAAATTTTATTAAATTAATATTTGACTTATAATATAATTTCTCTAGAAAATTTTAACATTGGGTATTTATTATCATTAATTCATTTCTTTATGAATAATTTGAATTAATTTATATATGAACATTTTCATTTAATTTAAATCTCATTCATCTACCTACTTTCATTAGCTGAAGATATTGTATTTATTATTTTAATTTAAAAAAATAGTGATAAATTTCCAATAGAAAATAACTTATTAATTTTTATTATTTATTACTGTTATTTATTGGTTAAAATCTGGCATAAGCCAACCAGATAGTTTTTTATAATGCCTTTTTAGATGAATTATCCGGGTGGAAATTTCCTGCCCCAAAAATTTTAAATGCACCCAAGGGGGAAGTTTCCTGCCCCATAAATAAAAATATGTAAATTTTATAATTATCAATGAATCTTTATCATCAATTATGATAAAGTTAATTATAATTTAGCTTCAAATATCATTTCAACTTTGATAATGAATTTACATTTTAATAAAAATCACATTAATTATTAATAAAAAACAATTATTTTAGCCTTGTTTATAATATAAAATTTGATAAAAAATAATTATGTACCTTGAAAATTATATATTAATAAAAGTTGTATAGTACATGGTCATGGTAATTGAAATTCAAATTTATTTGTTTCTGATATTTTTATTGCCAAACAATATAACATTTAATGTTGGGGGCAGGAAACTTCCCCCCGAATTGTCACACTTTACTTTTTTATAATTCAAATAAATGTTTATTAGTAATTAAATTATCTGAATTTTCGAATCCATGTTAATCAAAATTTTTAAATTATAGAGTTTTAATTAATGAAAAAATAATTAATTTTCGCATTTATTGATAAAACCCCATGACTAAATATGAAAGCTATCGTGGTTTTATAATATTTAATAAGAATAAATCAATTTAAATAGTAAGAATTTCAGTATTTACTGTTTATTTATAGAAGTGAATTATAATAAAATTAATTACTAAAATTGTCAATAATATATTTAAACATTCTCTGTATTTTTAATTTTCTTACCTTCTTGTCAATAGCACTTTTTATTTTTGTTATTTAGCAGCTCAAATTTTTTAAGAATATGTTTAGGTAGTGTATTCTGAGTGTTCATATTCATCTTTCGTTCATAGTTTTTCTTCTGAGTATTTGAAGAATTTTCTAGTATATTTCATATAGTCAAGAAGCGTTTCTTTAATAGCTTTAAATTTTTCATCAGTGATTGAGAATAGAATGAATTTAGGATTTATCAAATTTTGGATAGTATATTTAAAAGTAAAATAATACATAAAAACGGTAATATCATAAAAAAATGCAGATGGTAAAATTGGGGATTTGTAGTCGAATGTTAGAGGATTCGATTCCTATGATTACAAATCTTTTTTTAAAAAATATTAAACTAAATTAATTTTTGTACTGAGATAAAATATTTGAATTTTAATTAAAATAATATAATTTACCTTACTAATGATTTTACTCTTTTATAAAATTTATTGTATTCACAAAAATTCATAAATTTATAATTAAAAAATAGTTGAAATAATTTAAACTCTTTCAAATAAAAATAATGTCTCAATAGATATTTTAACTTCTACTTATGATTTAAAATCATTGCTTTACAATTTGATCATAATATAAATAGTGTAATCTTACAATCTGATTTATACTTTAAATATATCATATACAGACTTAAAGTATTAGTTTGGAGAAAGTTTTGAAATTGATAATTTTTTTAGTAGTAGAAGTAGTTAATTTGATTAACATCAATTAAATTTTAACATAATACTGTTTTATATAAAAATCAAACCATCAATCTTAGTCGTGACGTATACGTATCTGAGTGAGTTGACGTGGCAATTCCGTGACGTAACAGTCATGAAGTAGAAAACTCCGAAAAAACCAGTCTCGCTATCACCTAGTCTCCTCCTCCGAAATCAAGATGTCAGCCAGTTATAACCCGGTGACAGAGCTCGTAGAATTCAAATAGTATAACAGAAGCTGGAGAAAAATGCTTACCTGTCACACAGCTGCTGGTAAACGTAATCCCCGTCCTTTCGCTGTGGTAGCTTCAGCACCCTAACCCGGTGTGGGAGAAAAATCTTTATCGTTGGTTTCAATAGTTTTCGTCTTCTCACTTTTGAAGGCAGAGTGTACCTTCATCCTGCTCCCTATTACCTAGGAAACTGAACTCTAGCTAGTAGACTCATCTATGGAGAGAAATTTTAGTGAATAGGTGAAAGATTGAACCCCGCCGACTGGTCTTTAATGCGTTGCGCCTAGCAACCCCCTACCTGCCCTCGATAGGCCGTGTAGTAGATAGCTTTATCGGAAAGTCCAAAGAGAGATTGGTACCTCGCCTAACAATTAAATTTCTAATTTAATAATGAAAATTTCTCTTAAATTTGAAAGTATAAGTTCTTAGATTAAAAGAATCCTCTTAACAAAACCTTAAGACAATAAGGATTTTTGTCACGCAAATGGAGATCCTAATGCAACACAAATTATAAACTAAAGATAAACTTAAAATTTAAAGAATCAATAATTGAAACAATTTCATCTACCAAAATCAAATAATGTAATTTAAAGGATTTTAAGATTAAATTAGATAATTCTTTTGTATAAATCACTTTTAGAAGTTGTTGAATTATAGAACATTATCATGTCTTATTTAATTATTAAAATTAAATTATTTTAATATTATTACCGATTTTTTCATTTTTAATATAAATGGGATTTTAATTAATAATAAATTTGTGAATACTATAGTCAATTAAAATCATAAATAATGCAAAATAATATATCCAATAGAATTTATTTAGTATTTTTTATTTTTTGTTTTTACTAAATAGCCTAAGTAGTATAAGGGATAAATAAAGAGTTTAAAATAAGCTAGAATTAAAAGTCATAGAAAATAAAAAATATTTAAAAGTAAAGAGAAAAAATTTTAGAATCAAGATATATTTATATTATCAATTTTCACTTCATCTTTGCTTTTATTCTAAGTTAACTTATAATAATTTATTTTTATTTTATTCTTATAAATCATCAATAATTATAATTTAATTAATTCAATTATTTTTGTAGATCTTTATTACTTATAAATTTCTAATTTAATTTAAGTGTAATCAATAAAATTAAAGATATTAAAATTTTGGCTTTCTAATTTAAGATTATTAAATGCTAATAACTTACCAGTATTTATATAATTTATTAAATGAATTTAAAGTATATTAAATTTTTATTTTTAATACATTATCAGACACAATTAAAATGTCTTAATTTTTGTATTTATGAATATATAAAAATTTTCAATATTGGAAATCTTAATTAAAAAAAAATTCAACTCAAGGTAATGAAACATTATCTTGATGGTATTAAATAGGATTTTTACTATTAATAAAAAATTTGGAATTTTTATTAAATATATATCTCACTGAAGCTTAAGTGCTAGAAATCATGGATCAGTTACATGATAAACCGTATATCTGATTGTAAAGTACAAATCTATAATTGAAGTGATTAGTAGATTACCACCATATATTACCCTTTCTTTTTTTCAAACAGCAAAGAGGACAGTCCACTTAACACTTAGATTTCATGAAAGGTGCGCTTCTAGGGTACAGTTATACCAAGCACGTTTAATCTACAGTTCCAAGATGAGTCTCAAATTTTGATATTTTTTTCATCTAATGTTTCAAATTAAAAGATGATTTAAATTATTTTTCCTTCTCTAGAAATTTTGAAATTCATAAAATGTAGATTTTTTAATTGAAAGATACTTACCGACATCAAAAATTCTAAATCAAAAATAAACTTTATAAATCAAAATTTTGGCACTTAAAACCTACTTACGGTAACTTCCCCTCCAAAAAATTATTTTTACTAAAAAAAAACTATTATTAAAAAATACAATTAAGCAGAATTTAATGCATAATCGTTTTAAGATCTTACTGCATTTATTTCCTGAAATTTCAATTAAAATTATGATCTATAATTATTTAATTGTTTTATTATAAGAGCTAATAAAATATAAAAAGCAGTTCATTTAAATAACATTAATCTAATTAGTTGTAAATTCAACTAGTTTAATAAGCTTTCCTAAAATTTAAAAAGTCCTACTTATATCTCTTGGAGAAATTGAACGTGCAATATTTGGTTACATAATTAAAATTTGACAAATACTTTAATTAAATTTTTATTAAAAAATATATTAGAATAAATTTTGTACCTTAAATGACATTAAGGTTAGTTAGATTTACTAAGGGTGCAATATTTTTATATTTTTAAGACTACTTAAAGTTAAAATAAAATAAAATTTATCTATAACATGCCAAATTTTTATTATTACACTTGATGAGTTAAAACCATAAAAATATATTTTCAAAACTTTAATTTTATCTTTTTATATCAATAGCTTAATCATTAAAAGAAAAAAATTATGAAATCATAAATTTATGCTATTACATGTTAGCGATTTGGTTTTAATTATTTATTTATAAATTTTTTAATCTATTCGTGATGTGATGATCATGAATAATGATTCAAGTTTATCAAGGAGTAATTCCCATAGCACAGTTAACTTAATATAAGTTTATTGGTACTTGAGAAAACTAAACTTATTGAGTGAAAGGAAAGAATTTAAACTATTCTAAAAGATAATTAGCATCTTTTAAGAAAATTTTTTAAATAGCTTTAAAAATAAAATTCTCTTATCATTAAATTATGATAATTATAGATCAAGCAAGATGCAATATACTTTTAAAGAATCTCGGGTAATATTTTTCATGACTAAAATTAAATTCTAAGTTCACTTTTCAAGGTAATTTTATTAGAAAAAGCATGTCAACATCCAAAAATGAAAATAAGTAGTAATCATATAGTTAAATCAAATTGAATAATGAAAAAATAAATGATGATATAGTAATAATTACTCATGCCTCCAAAATAAAAAGGAATTGCTATTGATGAACAAAATGCAATTCACAAGAATTGTTGAATATAATCAAAAAATTAACTTGCCCTCAAAAGGTATATAAGCTTGCATATTAGAATGATGAACTTTAATCGAAAAAAGTCTATTCCAATTATGTTCGATAAAATAAAAGTAAAATCTCAATGAATAAGGAAGAAAGTTACAAGGATCCTCTCGCTTTGATTTAGGATCCTAAATGGCTCATCCAAAGAGCTAGAATACATACTAACTAAATTTTAAGATAGAAAAATAATAGACTGTCATTAAAATTCATGAATAACTGGCCCAAATATATTCATTACACAGTAATTTGAAAATGAAACTAGATGCAAAGATTTCCACTAAAAGATTTGCCTAGATATAATCAAGAACCGAGGTTGCAAGATCAACTCATAACACAGTTAGGATATGCTACTTTATTAAAATTCTATTTTAGATGACTTAGGAATATCCTAATTTGCCCTAGGTGTCTTGGAAGAGATATATAAAAATTTAGATAAATTCTATTAGTTATTCAGATATCACCTCTAAAATATTTCACTAAGTTTGAGAAAGATTGCTATAAAACTTACAGTTAAAGTGTTTCTTTTCTTTATTAATTGATGGAAGACAATACTAAATTGAAACTCATCATCTAGACTGTACCAGTCATTACAGTGCTATCAAGATATACTTGCAAGGATGGATAAGATGTATTATATGAGCTAAGATAAATATTTGTTAAATGAGTTGACAGTTCACCAAAATTATTGATGGCCTTTCGAATTATTCTTTAAAATTAATCAAGAAGGACAGGCATGAGCAAAGTTATGTTGTGAACAAGAATTGAATACTAATAATTAGAACATAAATTTCTTATAAAAATAAATAGAATCATAATTTACTTAATTATAGAATATAAAGATCTAAACTATTAATTTAAATGAAATGAATTATTTAATCATCGTTAATAAACAAAAATTGTATTAAGAATTCAATGAACGACATAAGCATTTCTAAGATTCATGAAGTATGTTTAGATATCAATATCCTTTACAATATGACTTTGTAAAATATAGAAATGAAACTTAAATGATGATATTGAGACTATTACAGCTAGAGTACATAGGAATAATACCATAGTGATGGTAATTTATTCTAAATTTGAAGTTCTTTACAAAATATCATTTTATTCCTCACAAAAATGCTAATAAATTGGAATCCTCACAAAGTGCTCCTAATATTCTTAATATAAGAATTTCATTAATGCAAGTTTTTAACATTATATTTATTCAATTTAAAAATGCTATCTTAAGACTAAAAGATATAAACTAAGAAGAAAAGATTTACTTATTATAAAAAAGAAAACTTTATTTACTAATCAGAAATCGATTCTGATCAGTATAAATATAATAAACCCCATAGATCAATTAAGACATGAGAATTTGAGGAAAGAACAATTAGATTAAAATTTAATAATTATTATCTGAAAATATATATATTTAGGCTAAAATCAAATTTTCACACCCTTATGATATTTATAAAGACAATTAATCGAGCCAATAGTTTTAATAATTAGCTCAAACATTATAATTATACGCCAATAATAATTATTTTTTTAATTTAATTGTACTTAACCCCGATTTTTCGTGTCTTAATTGATTAATGAGGTTATATAAGAAGAGTGAAGAATCAATAGGCATGGTAGCTAAGTTCATGAGTCAAATTATTTAAATCAGAACTTAAGTGAGTATTCATTATTCACTAGTAAATTTCATAAATTAATTATAACTGTACATATTCAGAACATATTGCATTATTATAATATAAACAAAATAATTTTTATAAAACAGACATATTATTATATAGATTGTGGATTAATTAAATTTTTTTATATATCAATTTAGAATTATTATAAAAATGCTATCCATTTCCTACATGGGGTGGATATAATATGTTTATAGAAATAAGTTTCCATAGAGTTATATAATTTTCTATTCACTATTTAAATAAAAAGCTCATTATATTTCATAAAATTAATATATCATTTTAAGGCATAGATTTTAGGTATAGAAAATTATGTTTTTTTTTACGATATATCATGTTTAATTGAAAGAAATGCATGCGATAATTAACAGAACTACAAATAACCATCATAATTTAATAATCTTAATATCATTATAGGAAAATTTTTTATGAATTTTTTTTATAATCAGGGCACTAAATTAAATTCAGTTTTATTATATAAGTTTATTATGAAGAGTCATAGATAACTTAGTAATATAAAAGTTGGAAATTTATTTTTTATAAACTATTTAATTAAATATATAATATGAATGAATGAATAGTTATAGAATATTTTATAAAAGACTTTCTTGCAATTGATTATTTTAATGAGCCATAATTAATTATTTTAATTTTTCTCTATCACTTTATTTTAGTGAATATAAAAAATTTTGTCCATTATATCTGTTATATCTCTATTGAGCAAGAAAAGTTTTATATTCAATTATAAAGATCATCACAACCTTAATAATGGTCCATAGCAATTATGGAAATAAAATTTACATGTCATCAGTTATAAAATTCTCTTGGTAAGCAATCATTCAATTTGATTTTATTAGTTAAATATTTTTTATTGTGAGCTATCTATAGTTTCTTAAAAAGATATATCTGAAACTTATATATATATCAGGGAATATTGATTTAAAGAAATATATTTAGAAATATATAAGTACAATAAATGAAATATTCATTTATTCTGAAATTAATTAAACTTATTTCTTAATAAAAAGCAATTATAAATTGCCTAAAGCCAATATAAATAAAAAAATAAAGCTGAATTAAAACAATTCATATTCTGATCTTTGAAAACTTTAATTTAGATTACCATTTTCAAAAGTATCATATTATTTGTAAAAATTATTAGTGACTTGGGGACGAAATTACTAAACAATATTTAAAAATGATTAATTAATTTTATTTTTTAATATGATCTGCTAGTTTTATAAATAAAACTGATAAGATATTGATACTATAAAATTTTATGGAATATAAATAAAATAAATTGCTAAAATTTAAAATTTAAGATATATAATAATTAGAATCTTCTTATTTTTTCAGAAAAATGAATCTTGTACATAATCCCATATGAATCGAGAAATAAAATATGTCCATAATTATCAACTCTTTATAATATATTTCAATTTAAATTAATATTTTCGTGACAAAATATGCTGCTATTCTTAATAATTAATTTTATAAGCCATAATAAAATTAAATTTCAGTTTTTTAAGAAAGAAAAAAATTCTTTCTTTACCATTTATTAAATGATTTTGGATAATTTTTAAATCTAAGAAAATAAATAATAATCATCTCTTTAGTGAAAATATAAAATTTAAATTGTAGAGTAGAATACTAAAAACAGCAACTTTAAATTTTAAGCAAGTAAAGGTAATCACACTTAAGAAATGTAAAAAGATTATAAAATAATGATAAAGGAAAATAAAATGAATACTTTTTTTGAATATTATTATAGCGAATATTAGTTTTAAATCATTATTAACTAAAAATAAGTTTAATATTCTAACATTATTATTATTTAATGCTTATAGGAAATTAATACTGGGGATATTCTAATATGACCCTCTCGAATCCTTAGGTTTGTACTTTTATTTCATCATCTTAGCTCTTTTGAAGCTTAGTGGTATTCAATTTATTGATAATACACTTGAGCTGAGATTAAAAAGTGGAAGGGACGAAGGGATTTTTCTGAAACAAATCGAATGCAAAGCAGTATAAACTATCCATGATTTATCAATTATTGTTCTGAAATATATATCCTCCACCCGAAAAACTATGGGTACCCTCAAAATTTCTGACTTCTATATTTTCACCTCCACTTGTTATTCTCTAATTTATGAATTACAGTAACAACTATATTCTAGAACCGAGATTCACCAACCAGGAATACGCAGATTTAACAATATATTTTGGTTCCTCTTGAATATAATTTTATAATTGCAAGTTTAAACATCTGAATATTGAAAATCAACGCAACTTTCATTGCATTTCCTTTGAAAAAAATAATTTCAGCATTATATTTAAGATAAAAGACTGCAGTTAATTGTCCTCTCAAAGTCAACACAAAAAGTTTCTTAGCGATTTCTAAAAAATACATGAAATTTAAAAAATATTTTACATCTTAGACTTATAACTTGCATCAGACATTTTAAATTCGTAGCAGTCCAGTCTTGTAACTTTACGTCCAACGACTGGGAATACCAGCTATTGATTTTCCTTTAAATTCATTAAAGTGGATTCCATTATATATTAAAGTAATTCCTTTTAATTAAAAATAGTTTTTTAACATTTTTTTGCCACTCTGTCCGCGCGAAGAGATTCTTTTACAATTCAAGAACCTCTCTCTGGCAAAAGGGATCGTCGAATTATATAATGATCAATTTTTCTAATGAAAGCCCTTTTTTATTAAACTAGGTTAGGGTATAATAATATCGAAGTCGAAGGTCAACTCATCATCTTTCGTCTTAGTGCGGCTAAAAACAAGTCATCTAGTGCAGTCGGTCATCGTTTGGCCATCATCAGTTCAGATATGCAGGTGGTAATCAGTGAGAATACAAAAATAAATAAATTTAGTCATTTTAGTAATCATAAGTAAAGCATGATGAATTTTACATATTAAAATTATATCGATTGAGTTTAAATTTTGATTAATCATGACATTTACTTTTATTGAATGATTATGTCTTTTATATAAAATTAGTTAGCAAAGTTGTGTATTCTGTCATGATAGATCATTTTGTATTTTATTTTATAAAAAAAATATTAATTGTTGTGAGGAATAGACTTCGATACCCCTTCCTTAAATTAATATGTATTTCTTTTTAATTTTTAATTAAAAAACAAAATATAAAATTTAATTAATCATAACATATAGCATGAAAATTAATATTTGAAAAATCCACATTAATGATGATTAATAGTAATTTTTTCTTAAAAAAAGTATATTTAGATAAAAATCCTGCTTAATCATAAAAACTATTTGTTTTTTATGATTAATGAAATGATAAAATTTAATTGCTTATAATGATATTAAATAACATCTGAAATTTTAGATGTAATTTATAAAAATATAGATTTTTTTTTTTAAAAAATGAATTCCATCTCTAATAATGCAATGACCTCTATTATTTCACTTTAATATATACATAAAAATAATTATCAGTTGTTTAAAAAGAAAAAACAACATTATATCTTAGAGACCTATAAGTGAGCATCTTATTAAATTTATTTTAGAAGTACATTTGACCTTAAAAAATATGTCCATAAATGTTTTAATTATTATGTGCTGAGTTCAATGATTTGGAATACTCTAAGATGATAGTTATATGTAATTGTAATATTAAAATTTACTAAAAAAATTTATAATAAAAATTTTGAATAGAAATAATTTTTATTCGTATAATGTTATAAGCAAGACAAGTAAAATTTGTATAATATAATGCATAGTGCCAAGGTAATATTTGTAAATAATTAATTTTATATATAAAATAATTGCTCATTAATTAATATACAATTCAAAAACTATACATATAATTAAATTTAATCTTCTTAACTAATTTATGAAAGTATTGTAAATAAAGTTTATTATTTATTATTAAGCTTTTATTATTAATTTAAATATATAATAAATAAATTATTCTAGTAGCAATTAAGTTATGTTAATCCTGAGCCGCTATAAATTACCAATAGAGTATCTAATAAAATTAAATGATTGATATAAATTTTTATTTTGAATTAGAAATTATGGGGATTTAATTTTGGTAATTAATTAGAGTAATCATGAAAAGATATAGGATATAAATTACCAATTTACTTTATTTTATGTAAATTGATATATATATATAAAACCCCATAAGTATTATTTTTATGAAATAAGGGTAATCGTCGTAATTTTTGAATAAAATAAATACTATTATTAACTATATTTTAAGATTATAATCAATTAAAAAAAACAATTCCTTTTAGAGATTCGAACTCTAATTAAATTATTTCTTCTCGCGTGTATTACCATTAGAACTTGTGATTATTTTTAATTTTCTATTATCACATCTTACTTTTATAAATCAATTAATTTGGGTTCATCTCAAATATTCCAACCTAATGTATTCCAGCGAGAGTTTCTTTTGAATTCTAGAGAAAAAGTTCAAAAATTAAGAGAAAATCACAAAGTAAATAGTCCAAGAGAGAAAAAGAATTCTTCAAGAAAATACAACTATTGCAAAAAAAATGGAAATCGTTATGAAGGTGAATGGAAAAATGATAAACCAAAATAATTTCAAAACATAATAGATTTTAAATAAAACAGGTTAGGAAGCAAAAGAAAATTAAAGATTATTTTTAACTACTCAATATATGGATGAAGCTGATATACTTAGAGAAAGACCTCTCTCTAAAACCCATTTTTTTCTTATTTATTAATTTAAGTTTTTAGTTTATTAATGACTTTTTATAAATTACTAATTCTTAAAAAATTACTCTTGAGGTTTTATATATATATATATATATTTAATGAGCATTGAGTGTTGAAGTTTAGCTTTACTAGATAAAAAATAGAACATTGATTTATAGGATTTTTGTTAACCATTATTAGATAATAAACTATTAGTATTAATAAATAACTATAACTAAATTATAAAATGCATAGAATAAAAATCAGAAATATAATTAGCAAAATCTGAGTTATTTCTCAGGACTCACCTATTACTATTATTCATGAGAAGACTTATACTTGGGTATTCATTCACGTTGAATTTAATTTTTTTGCATTCGTCTTAAGTCATTTCCTGCTTTTTAATATAAACTATCCTAAAATTTTTCTTGACTGATTGATAGTACTCGTGGTATTCTAATTTTCTTATTTTGACATCAAGCTAGATAAAATTAAATATTATCTCATTTTGTTCCTTTCTTTCAATGTCTATTAGTCTTTATTCCTTGATTTTTATTTTTAAATCTCATTGTGTCATCAGCAACTATGATCAAGTTACAGCTTTTAAGGTGATTGTAATCCAAAATTTTTTTGTAAATATTACAGTAGTTGCTCATTACGTTGTTTACTATCGTCCTGCCCTAACTAATGTCCATCATCGTATCTATTACATAATTTGTTAAAAATAGTCTTGTTCTATTCTAAACTGTCTCCCAGTTTTGTTAGATCATCTCTGAGGTTTAGGCTGGTCTTATAAACTGGTCAAGATCTATTTATTTAAACTTCAATCCTCTGAACCAAGTCCCGAATTATGCGACATTGTTGGTGTCTTTGGTATATGTAAAATCTCTGTGTATTCTATTCAGTATGTCTTTTGAAAAGTTAATAGCTATTCTCTTTAATAATAGTTCCATCTTTTAGATCTTTCCGCTCTTAATGTATTTGGTTGGTACAAATTGTGTGTATTTGTAAATCAGTAAAGATCTTATTTGTGCAACTATTATCATATCATATATCGTAGAGTTGTTTGAATTGGTTAGCATTTAGTAAAACTCGGTCTAATTATTGCGTGCTTAAACTCTAATTTAATCCCAAATACTTGGCTTCTTCAACCTTGGCAATACCATCTCCTTGATATACGTTCTTTAATTTCTATGTGTAGCTTAGAAAAACGATTTCTTCTAATTAAGTTTCAAATTATGAGTCTTTTCTACTTCCTTAAAACTTCCTAACAATCTTTTAAATTAGTAAAGGTCGCTAATATTTATTAATAAGTCATCTGCAAATGCTATCAATTTCCTTTTTTTAATAATGATATTAAATTTTGGCTGTGAAAATAATGCATTTTGTAGGTATATAATGAATAGTATTGGTGAGTATCGACTGACTTGAGCAACTCTCTTCTCCGTGTTGATTTCTTCTTCCTCATTCATAATATTGTTGTTTTTGTTTAGTTCCTCTATTTGTTTGATTGAGGTCATATCTTTCCTATTTATAGCTCTTTTTTTCAATAATTCTATCATTTTATTTTTGGAGACCGAGTCATAAGCTTTATGCAGGTTTACTAGAAGGTATGCTACTCTTTTGTTGCTTTTTTTCTGGATTGTTTTATATATTCCAATTAGGCTTGTGTGGGTACTCTTATTTTCTTTAAATCCATTCTGGTAGATTCCTGTTTGGAGGATTTCACTTTTGTTTATGATTTCATTTTCCATTATTTTTTCTCAGGTGTGAATTGACTACAATTAGTCTAGTGTTTGAGATATCACGGAGTTGATTTACCTGTTTTTACTTAATAGTATTAGTCTTCGTTCTTTTAGGTATTCAGGAATTATCCCGTTTTTAACCACTCTGATATTCTTTAGCATTTTGTTTTAGGATTTTTCTGATTCGCTTATAATCTTTCCGTCAAATCCATGAGGTTTCTTTGTAGAAGTAGCTGTCCTTGAAATCTTTTCTCACATCTTTTGCTGGACAGAGACTCTCGTCCTCTTCATTCGTCATGATCGCATCAGTTTTGGTTCCAGTTACTATCACTTTTTATCTATTGTCTTTGAATAGGTTAGAGTAGAATTACATAACTCCTTTTTAGTCGCCACACCCATTTTTCTGCCGTCTCTTCTTATTATCTTGTTAATCTCTTAATTGTCTGAGACTATTTTGACTCTTTTTAAGTCTTTTTAAGATTCCTTACAGATTATATCTATAGAGACAACGTTGAATGTCCCTATATGGCATCTTTCCATTTTAACTTTTTATCTTGGAATGCGTTGCTAATCTTACCATTTTGTTTTTGATTGTCCAATCGGGATGTTTTTAGTACCAATTTTTTCCCTCTGTAGTCTCTTGTCAATATGTTCTTTTAATCATTTCTAAATTGTTTTGTCTAGTCTGTTGGTCCTAGTTCTCTTCCTTCTCCACGAATGTCTTCAAGCACTCCTTCCCAATGTCAGAAATTCTTATCACTTTTTCTTTGTTTTATAGTTTTAGATAGTTCTTAGACAATTTGTACTTTATTTTAACTTTAACTAATATGTGGTCTTTTGACTTTAGCTATCTCGTTTCTCAACTAGTTCTCTCAACATTCGAGTAAACTAAATCCAGTTTATTTACCTTTTAATGAGTTCCATTCCAATTGGAATGGATTCAATTAATCTTCTTTCTAAAATCCTTCCCAGTTTCATTTTTATGGAAGTTGGAATCTCCCATAATATTATTAGTTGTTAATGGCTTTTTTTTTAAATCATTTAATCTTGTATAGTAAAGAAGTTCTTTGACTTCATCGTTACAATAGAGAGTGGTATATACTATGAAAATGTTTAATGGGAATCCTCCTCGTTTAGGATTGTCCAAGCGAAGTATTACCTTAATGTTTTATGATTTTCACAAGGTATTTTCAATTGTTCAATATTAGCCCTCCTCCGTTTCTTGCTAATTATCTTTGTGCTATGTGGTTGTTATTCACTTCGACTAGTCTTAATATTCTCATCTCCACAAGTCTTACTAGATCTGGGCGTTCTTCCTCAATATCTCTCACATCTATTCTTGCTTAAGTTTTGATTTAATAACTCTGAGATTTTGTAAGCAAATGTTTAGATCTATGTATTAAATTGCTATTTGTCTTTTTTATGATAATTTAATCACTTATTTTACTCTTTAGCTTCCTGTGAATCTTTCAGTTTTTCTTTCACATCCTTTAACTTCTCTTACAGATTTTAGAAATAAAGTTGCCGATAAATTTCATTTTAACATTAATCTGTCTAAATTTTTGTAACTTTACTGTTTGATTTAGATATTTTGGTTTTTGTTTGCTAATATTTGAACTTTAATTTGAACATTTTAAAGCAGTATTTCATAGAGTTATGTGTCTCTGGTTGTTCAATCGTTTTTCTCAATTAATAAAGATAATTTCCTTCGCATGTACATCTCGCTGTGTTGCCTCATCTAGTCCAAATTTTTACCTTTTAATTTATATTATATTTTTAAATTTATTAAATATTTTTTTTAAAACAAAGTATTGCTTATTATTTATATTTTTATTCCTTAATTGAATTAGTTACAGTTAAAAATTATGCTCTTTAGATGTCAACAAATAATGTTCAGCCTTAATAAATGTTTAATAAAGTTGATGATTTGCAATTGAAAAACCAAAAAATCAAAGACAAAAATAGTTTAATAATCAATATTCTAAAATTATACATTTTATAATTGAAAGTTATATTATCAAGTAAGTTTGCTTGATTTTACTTTTACAAATTTAGACTCCTGTATAAATTTTAACAACAAATTTGTTATTTAATATAAATTATAAGAGAAATATATAAGAATTTGATTATTTTTTAATTTTAATTAAATTATGGGGTTTAATTAATAGATTAATGTTATTAGAAACAATGCTTATATAAATAAATAATTTTATTTCTCTTGTATGATATTATAATTAAATATTATCAATAATTTATCTTAATTAGAAAATTCATTTTTAGATTCCAATTATTTCCTAATTATTTGGTTATTTCATAATTAATTAATCTCTGAATTATTTTATCAAGTATATTTTCTCATTAATTACATATAAAAAAGAAAATACACTTTATAATATTGTAGTAATTCATTCGATTTGGGAAAATGAATTTAAATTAAATTAATTAAATATTAAAATCATGGCAGTTATCTAAACCAAAGTGACTTAAAATTCAAAAATAAATGGATTCTACTGTAGATCCTGCAATTTTAGCTGGACATTACTATTGGCATTATTCCCAAATCATTGCGAGATATTTTGATTTTGAGCTAACTCCCAACAATAGTATAATGGGTTTTTCTCGCTTGGGCGTGAGATAAATTCATTATAGCAATAACAACCACCGTCTCATTTTTAATGCGCTATCCAAAGAGTATAATATTGTCAGGGCTTGCAGACATTTTCCAAAAATATAACTGAAGGTAATTAATAATTAATTCATTTTAATTTTAATTCATTTTCCCAAATCAAATGTATTCCTACAATAACTATATTTCAAATTAAAATGAGATAAAAAATGTCTAATATTACTACACTTATTTATAAATATAAAACATAAATAACAAAAAACAAGAAACTAAAATTTATAAACCATTCTAATGCTAAAATAGAAGTAAATCTAAAAATATTCAATGATACTATTAAGATAATTTAAGCACAATTCTTTTAAAATTTTGGTTATATTTTATTTATATGTCTTAAATTTAGTGAGAAAATTTATTAAAAAATATTTTTCTGCTGACTATTATAAAATAGATAATTGTGATTCTTGCTTATGTAATACTTGAACAACTCATTATTATATATTAGTTTAAGTCATTTGCCTTATTTAAATTCTTAGTTGATTATTCTAAAGTATTTACTAAATTTTTCTACAACAATATTATAAATTATGATAATGTTCGTATTTATAATAAATTTTTATAATAATATACAATTTTAACTTGCTATACTTTCAGAAACTAGAACATATTTTTAAAATATGTCTGTTATATAAGCTTGAAAAATTCGTCTTAAAACAATTTGCTATAGCATATTAAAAGCAAAAAATTTATAATTTTTTTGGTGGATTGTTTTTAGTTTTAATTTTTGCAGTCAAAAATATTCTGGGAAATATTGAAAGTATAGGCTTTAAATTATTTCGTTTCAGTTCAGCAACATTTTTATTAATTTCCTTATTATAACTCGGAATTTAACTAAATTTTGCAAATTTTATTTTTATTAGTATTATTTAAGACTGTACAGAAGTTAAAACTGGGTATTAAGCAGCCAGTTTCTTTCTTCAATCAAGCTATATAAGCTTGTATATGTTAAAAGACAATAATTTGAAATTTATATCTTAATTTATTTAAAGACTTAATTTTAATTATAAATTAGGAATTTAAGAAAATCTGTGATTCAAATAAGACTATCTTAAGGGGAACAAAAGAAAATAAAATTATATTAGTTATCTAGTTTTATGAAAGCAGCTTTTTTGATATAGTGCTAGGAATATTAGTTTGTATTATTGGTAAGATATTTTAAATTTAAATAAATATTAAATTTGTTTTGAAAATTATAATTTAAATGTCAAACACACTTATAAGCATGATTTACTTACATTATCAACAGTACTTAAAGTTAATGTTAAATAAAAAAGGTTTCATACAATTGCTAAAGCTTCAACTTTTTAAAATGTTGAAGTTTGAACATTGATAAAGTAAAATATAAATAGAGATTAAAAGACATTAATAACTAATACAGATAAATTTTAAGCATTTTTGTATTATTTCCTTATATAGTTTTAAGATCCTTAAGGAACTATATATATAATTCCAAATGGATTTTTAGGATGCTTTTTATTGATTTCTTAATCAAAATTTATAAACATAAATTAGTTAAAGTGTCATTCAAGAAAATTATTCTAAATAAAATTAGATTAATTGAAATTCCATTTGAATTAAAGATTATTCATAAATATCAATTAATCATTTTAAAAATATTTTCAAGCTTCAACCTTTAAAAATGTTGAAGCAAGTTACAACGTTATAAAAGGCTGAAGCTTGATGATTAAATTTAATGACCAATAATGATAGAATAATGAAAATTTAATCAGTCAAAAATAGTGAGATAAAATTGAATATTTAAATTCTTAAAATACAAAAAAGTTATTTATAAATCGATGTCAAAATATTTATAAAAATTTGAGAAAATTTTGTAATTATATAAATTTAATAAAACATATTTATTCTTAAGTATGAAAATCAATAAAAACGAATAAAAGACCTTGTTAAACTTAGATTGCATGCTTCGCTACTGAAAACTTGAATATTTCTCTAACAAAAAAGTATTTGCTTTTATAAAATAACTATCAGATTGCCTTGGAATCTATTAAGGTTATTACTTTTTAAATTTTAATTAAATTAATTATAATCATTAGACTAACTCATAAAAACATAAAAAAGTAAATCTGATATTTATACCGATGATCATACATTATTAACACTTTGCGATGTAACTTCTTCATTTCTTAATGGTTGATGAACTTTATCAAGAACGGCTCCACTCTTTTTCTAACTTCTTTCCGCTTTTCTGTTAGGAACATTAATTTCCCCTTCCCTGATAAATACTCAAAATTATTAAAGCAGCTGAATAAGTGTTCCAATATCTATCACCACAATTGACCTCGAGTGCCATGTTTACATACTTATTATTTTGGTTAGGCTTTGAATTTGATTTATCTTTATCAGTTATGGAGTATTTATAATTCTTAATAAATATCTGAAATTCTGGAAAGTTATCAATTAAGAAATTATCTGGCTTAATATCTCAATGTACAATATTATTTCATGAAGTTCCTGAATACTTTGTAACATCCCCAACATGCTTAGGTTTAATAATTAATTGTGTGATCATTTATTTAATAAAACTTTTAGAGTCACCTAGAAAGACCTTGTAATGGTTGTGATTTCATCATTGTCAAATTTAACTGCTAAAATTTTACTTTGAAAGCTAAAGTTTTTATGCTTAAATAATTTCAAGAATTTGTATTCGTCCAAAATTGTTCATATTATTATTTAAGCTCAAGCAAATCTTTCATCTAATATATTGTGTATATATATTATTAATCTTTATAGTTTAAATCTTATTTACCCTAGCTCTTTATTACCAATTATTGTTCAAATGCTTTATCAAAAAATCTAGATCTCTGGATACATAATTTGATGAAATTATTTTTTAATCTTATTTCTAAACTTTGCTTGAAATTAATTTTGAATTACCGAGTTAATTTTAATCAATTTATTTCTCATTATTATTAGTTATTTTTGTTAAATTTTAAACTTAAAATTATTCATTCACTAACTGATCCTTATATAATTCATAATAATTATTTACTTTTTTATTTTCCTACTTTCCATTTCCCTTAAATATTGTTCAAGTTCACTCTCTTTAAAAACATCATATAATTAGTTTATTTAAAATTTTTTAAATACCTTAGGCTTCAAATTTAATTGAAGCAATTCTTTTTCAATGTGAGCATTAATTGTTGAATGAAAGTTCGACGTACTTTAGTTGTTTAGAAACAAAAATTAATAATTTTGCATTATAAGAGTCCATGTAGTTTTGATAGTTGAACTAATTTACCTTTCTTAGTTCTGTGTTCATAAGAATGTTTCTATAATCAAAAATTTTGGCTTCTCACCAAGTTTAGGATCTTTCTTATGTTGCTTGCACCAGGCCTCAAACTTGTCTTGAGTAAATTTGTTTTCATCTAAGTCATCAAGATTTTTTTATTAATCTAAGCTCGTTTATTCTTTCTATTTGGTGAAGTACTGATTTCCACTTGCTTAGGATGGAAGCTCTATTAACTTTGGATTGTCTAAGAATATTATGATTTTAATAATTTTATTTTAATTAAAATATATTAAATGTTTTAATATTAAATCAACTAATATTAATTATGAAAATCAATATATAATTATGGTGTCGACAAATTTTTAAATTTGCCGACGCATTCGGGCATCTTTTTAATTTTTATAATTTATGATTAATTATCAAACTAAAATCTCATGATTTTAGTACATTCATCATGATTATAATATAAATTTAAATATAATCCTTTTAGTCTAAGGAACAGTTTTCTTTAGATTAACATTATTTTTAAGAATTATATTAAATTATTTAATTTCATAATATAATATTATCACGGCATTGTTCGACTCATGAATCTTGCTAGATTCTTAAACTTTTTATAAAAAAAAAACTATAAAATCCTTTAGTAATTAATAATTTATTCACAAGAATGTGGGTTTTTAACCAATATGAAAATATTAATGTATAAAACGCTGATGCTAGTCTGTTTGAAGGAAGATTAAGTTCGAAGCAGGACTGGCATACATTTTTTAAGTATCACTTTAATAATTTATATTTCTTAATACTTTTTAGAAGAATTTTGCCTACCTGGTTACAAAACACGACCATGAGATTTATTAAAGATTACCTTCAGGGTGTTAAGTTTCTAATCAAGTAGAAGTAAATTAATTAAATAAATGTTCCTCCTTATCCAGAATTAAAAATATAAAACTTCCTGAATTAAGTTAAAGGTGATGTATAGATTATAAGGCACCTTAACTATTATGAAGACTAAAAGTAACTACCAGAAAGAGATTTTTTCTATAAAATATTAGACACCCTAGCTACTTAGTATTTAGGAGGATTTGGTAAAAAAATAAAATAGGGATCGAAACTACCCAGAAGCTGAACTCACTCATGAATAAGCAATAGCTATAGGGATGATATTTTTAGGGAGATTAAAGATGAACAATTTTTTTCCAAGTAAAAATAAAAATTCAACTTATTTATTTAATTATAGGAGCCAAAGGTAAAGGAAGCTCAATGCTTAAAGTCATGGCTAAAGCTAAAAGATAGCAAACAAAAAAGATAAAAAAATTGAACTTCAATAAAACTACAATTAACCAATAAACGCTGATGGAAGAAATTTAAGAATAAAAAGAATCATAATTTAAACAAAGTGAAGCAAATAGTTTCAATTTAATATATGAAACAAATTATTAAATAATTAAATTTATAATATTAATAAATTAAACACATTATTTATGAGATTCTATATAACTTTCAATTATTTGAAAATGTCTATCAATAATTTTTCTGATTAAGACTCTATCTGCTTCATAGATGGAGTCTATGATTATGTTATAATTTTCTTAGTTTGATAATTAAAAGTTCTTAGCCCTTAATTTTGAATTATAAATTTTCTTAATATATGCAAAGACTTCCTCTTTACAATATAAGGTTGTATTTTTTTAGCGTAATATAAATTATAGATTAATCAACAATTTTGAATATATAGATTTGAACAAAAGACTTAAAATATCAAAAAAGTGAAAAAGCATTGATTTGACACTGAAAGTAGATGCAAATATTTCGAAAAGTATTTATTGAAACTTTACAAGATATTCTGACTGTGTTTATTCAGCGCATATGCGCTGATTTTTATTTAGCGCAGACTGCGCTGAATTAAATTGAGGCACGGCAGACTATTTTTAGTCAAATAGCCGTTCTTAAATGAAAATGTCCCTTTGGGACTATAGTGTTTTAATTGTTAAATTCTTAATTAATAATAATTTTTTTAGTAATATAGTTTTAATTTTTTATTAAAAATTAAATATTTTAACTTAATCAAATTTCTCATTAAAGAAATCACTTTAGTGATAACTATTAAATTTAATAAATTGCGTAAATTTAATAATTACTAAAAATATTATTATTAATTAAGAATTTATCAATTAAAACACTATAGTCCCACAGGGACTTTTTCATTTAAGAACGGCTATTTGGCCTAAAAATAGTCTGCCGTGCCTCGATTTAATTCAGCGCAGTCTGCGCTAAATAAAAATCAGCGCATATGCGCTGAATTAGCACATTCAGAATATCTTGTAAAGTTTCAATAAATACTTTTTGAAATATTTGCATCTACTTTCATTGTCAAATCAATGCTTTTTCACTTTTTGATATTTTAAGTCTTTTGTTCAAATTTATATATTCAAAATTGTTGATTAATCTATAATTTATCTTACGCTAAAAAAATTCAACCTTAACCTGAAGATTAAGATGCATTTTATAATAATTTCCATACATTATTTTAAATAAATTATTGGCTTTGTTTGATCTATGGACACGGAGGTTATCCATGAATATTATTAGTATACTATTTTTATTATACTGTTATAGTTGTTCAAAGCATTACAAAAATTTATTTGTATTTATTGAATTTTCTGATATAAAAAATTCTTCTATACCTCTTTAGAATAATATGCATAATATTAAGGCATAAGTTTTGAATCTGATTCCTTATTATTCTAATTCAATATTATTATATTTATTGGTCCAGGCTCTATTTTTTAGAGAGTATGGTTAAAATGAAGTCTCATCAATATATACTATATTAATATTTTTCTTGCTGAATCTAACTAATTAAGATAACTGTTCTTATCTTTCTTTTTATATTTTTTATTACTTTTGTTGTGTAAGATGTCAACTTTTTTTTATTTGCCTATACTTGATTACAAGTTATTTATATATATTTTTGTGAGGTCGCACTTTTTAAAAGTCCAGGATAATTATTCTAGAAAACCTATAGCTTCTATTTTATTGCAAATTCTTCTATTATTACAGGTTTGCTTAGGATTACAAGAAATTAAAGTGTTCTTGACCATGTTTAAATATAGTTTTGATTCATACTTTTGGCTAAATTTATTGTTTGTAGATCTTGCCTTTACATACTTATCTCACTGCGTCGTATTTTATTTTCAATAATTTTGATATTTATTAATAATAGAGTAACTCTAAGCTTGCACGAGTAGGGCTAGTATTATTTCTCAATTTTAGGATTTCTTTTATACTTTAAGTACTAGGTTCTTTCAAAGTCTACATCTTTATTATAGATAGATGAGATAATAACTCATGGAAATTAGAATTTCACAAATACACAATGTGAAACATAAATTGAGAAAAAATGTAATTCATTACAATTATTGCCTTTTACATCATTTGCTTTTCATCACATCATCTTCGTTGTTCAATCCAGCCTTAAGTTCTCTTTCTTCATTTTTATCGATATGCTAATCTGTCGTGACATTAGCTTGACTTCTGTTAGTTGGGTTTTCATTGAGTCTCTTTCTAATTGCCTCTTAGTTTTCTCCTCTTCCCTTCATATTACCGTCCATCTTTAGTGTGGTGAATGAGTCTTCAACTCTTTTCGGGTTCTTATTTATTTCACTAAAGTTGCCTTCTTACTCTTCTCTAAACTATTCAAGTTGAGATTTATTTCCCTAATCTAGAATAAGTTCATCCCATGCATCCACATAAGTGTTAAAGTTCGTTTACTAGCTCCCATTCTCTTCTTGCCAAAGTGTTTAGAGTCTTTTATCTATTATCTTATCCATATCTTTTTCTTCTAATGCTATACCTGATTTCCCATTCTCCATTCTCATATATCCAATCTCCAGATTGAACAGTAAGTAGTATCTCTGCATTTTCCAATCATTTGAGAAAATCTAGAATATAAGCTCTCCATGTAATTCTAGTGCCAGATGGTTCATTATCAGAATTGCCATCAACCTGCAGTCTTCTGGGTCCCGCACTTCGTTAGTCTCTGATCTGCATATTATCTTCTCTGCTTAGAACTCTTTTCCAAGCATCTCTGTTACCATTTAGTTGGATTAGGTATTTTTAGATTATCGCAAGACTTCCTACACTCTTCCTAGTATCATATATTTCTGCCTTGTTATCACAAAATTTCTACAGTTCTTTAGGATGCTCTAGTAGCTTATTGGGATGATTACACTTTAAACGTCTAGTGCTTCTCTCCAGAATCTACCGTTTTCAATCTTCCAGTTTGTTGCCCCTATATTTCTCTCCAGCAGTGTCATTCAGGACTATGGGAGGGAGAATCATTTGTGCGATTCTTAATTGACAGAACTATACCTCCTCTATTTGTCTCACATATACTTCCATCGTCTCTTCTTGGATATGTTTTCCTGGAATCATGTCCCCATACTGCCTGGTTTCGTTTATTTCCCTCCAGTGGTTTAGTTGTTTTTCTGTCCACAGATCCCATTCTCTCATTCCTTTTCTCCTGGCATCTTCTCTGTCTTATAGTCTTACGACGAGGGCTTTCTCCAACTTGCTTTTAGTGCTCAGGCAGCAAACTATCGTTGTTAGTCTTGTGACCTTTGGTAACCACCCCTTCTTAGCATGGATGATTTTGTCAAATCCTTAACACAAAACCTCTGTCAAGTCAATCAAGTGTTTCAGCTTCATCTAGTCGGCTTAAACACAGAGCGTACCGTCCATCTTTATTATATTTAAAGTTTATAATTTTATTATTATTAAAAAGTGCAAAATGTCACGGTTTTAATTGAATATAAAGAAAGCAAATATTGAAAATGCTTAAAAAAATAATTGAAAATGAAAAACTTTCTGCCTTATGAGAAAGCATAAAAGATTTCAATTAACTTCATGCCATATTAATTATTGATATCATACAAGACTCTCGAAGATAAGATTTCACTTTCATTAAAGCAGTGAGCTATAGTTTTTTCATCATAGATTTCCAGAAATTAAAATCTCATGCATTGCACTCAGAAACTTAAATAAAAAGAATGTCATTAAGTATAAAATATGTTAAAGTGAATATAACTTAACAGACTACAAAAAATATAAAATAAAAATAGATTTGCAAAGGGTAAATACTATACTTTGGGATATAAAAAATGAAAATCAAAACATTGTAAACTTGGATGAAACAATATTTAAGGCTCATTCAACTTCTTGGAAAACGTGGGCACCGAAAAGTTTAAACTAGTTTTGACAAAATATGGCTTAACTCTAGATACTTTAGTAGCATTGGCAATAATAAGTCCAAAGAATGGACTTGAAGCATTTCTAATTGTAATAAAATTTATCAAAATTCAAGATCTTATTTGATATTTGAAGATCTAAAGGCTAATTACAAAGATAAACAGCTAAATTAAATTTCTTTACAATTTGAGAGCTAATTGTTAAAAATAGTTCAAAGAGGCAGTAGACAATAAGGGTGGAAGCAATTATTCAACGCTCCTTATACCCGAAGTTTAATTATATTGAGAATTTTTTTTCAAGGGTCAGTAAAGAAAATAGGAAGTCTCCAATCAATTAATAGTTTAAACTAAGCAACATGAAGAATTTGTAAGCAGTAACATAATCAATTATGTCAATTAAACAAATGACTGTATTAACATTGAAAGACACTGTCTTGATTTATTAACACACAAAGTGTTTGAATATAAACTTTATTAAAAATTGTTAATACATAGTAAAATTGATAATATAAATAATTTAAGTCATTTGTTAAAATGCATATGTTTTGCAGAAGATATTTCATCCTGGGTTGACTTAAACATTTGGTCTGCTTTTTATAATTTTGTTCTTCACCCTCAATAGTTGTAGAAATTTCAAACCTTAATCTTTTTTTCTGCTGTTTTCTTCCCATTGACTTAGATTTCAGTATTGACAAAGCCTTCCCCTTTTTCTCTTTAAAGACATAAACAATTATTTAAGCTTACTTGAGATAAGAGGTATATATTGAATTTCTTAGATAAGCTATTCGCGAATTAGAATTGATTCCCCTTTCATTTCTTCATCAGCAAGATAATTTCTGGCTTATTTTTATTCTCTAAATATTTATGTTAGCCAGTCATTATTTATTGTCCTAAGCACGACAAAGAAAAAGTATTTATCTGAAAGATCAGTGATTCCATCATAAATACCTAGATATCTCATAAGGACATTATGTCTTTGAAATAATTGATTATATTACTGAGCTCAAGGTAAAATTTAGGTATGTTAACATAAATAACGTCAGCTGATTTTAGCAGCTATTTCTAAGATGAAAGTACATCTCTTATAAACTTCATGCTTGTCTTTTCAAATGCAGGTAAATGATAGCCCAAACATAAAATTAAATCTAGTATACATGAATATTTGAAGTAACTGTACCAATATAAATTGGTACTCGAACTCCCCTCGCGAGTTTTAAAATTTATGTTTTTTAGGCTTTTTTCATATCAAAATAATATTTATGTCCTACTATTTAATAATAAAGCAACATAAAAAAAAATTTTATGCTTCTATTTGTTCATATTACTTGTTTACTTCCTCTATTAAATTTTATTGGCGAATTTTTTATCCATACATAAATATATGTTCATGAACACATAACATTACTCTTCAAGGAAATTATATTATTGTTGATATTTGAACCTTAAATTGGATATATCATATAACCCATCAAGTTTTGTCAAATTTGTTATATTTTTTTGACTTTTAAAATGAGAAATTGCTTACATAAATAGCATTCAGAGGAATCCCAACAAAACCATAATTTCATCCAAGCTTATATTCAGGAATCTCCCAATTATATCTTAGAAACATCACCAAAAATTTATTTATGAGTTTATTATTTAATTATTTTATTTAATAAAATTATTTATGACCACAATTAATTTTGGGTTTGAATATATTTAATATAGACTAGTATTTAATAATTAATTGTTTAAAAAGTGTTGAAACTTCTTCTCTTTCCTCTGATTCGCACTATAGTTCAGATGGAATTTCAAGCGACATAGTCAAGTCAAAAACTTCAGAGCCACATACATACCTAATAAGCTTGCTCTAAATTAATTATGTCTTCTCAGGGTCGCACGAGAATTAAATTATGTAAGAGAAATGGTGGTCAAGAAGATCATCTAAACTAATAAATAATTAAATCATTGTCATTTATGTTCTTAAATTTATACTTAAATTGAACTTAAAAGACACTTAAACATGCATAACTGAGAAAATGGAAACTTTATTTAACTAAAAGTTGGAGGTAGGTATGTCTGTTTAATTTGCAAAAAAATAATGAATAGCTAAATTTTCAGTGCAAGCAAAAGTTATTGCAACATTTGACAAGACACAAAACAAGTTACTTAATATAATTGGGTTATCCAAAAATTGTATAATATTTATGTTTAATAATTTATATATTTTTGTCCTAGATAGAAAAGGCAAGAAACTTCCCTGATGCCGTCGCTGACAAGATCAAAAATCAAACAGCAACATAAATTAACTTGAAGATCATAAAAATATTTTGACTAGTTTAGATTATGCAGCTTTAAACAAAGAAGATAATAGTGAAACTATTATCAATATATCAACATAAAATGCTAAAAACAACACTTATGTATTTGCAAAAAAATAACGGCTAAGGTGACAAACACTCACCCCCCATAAGGTATACTTTTAAATGTATACTATGATAGAACTTGACCTCCTGAGTAAACTTTTCTTAAGACTGATTGTGGCCGGCTTTTAGTTTTCGAGATACCACACTGGCTTATTCCAAAATTCATATATAAAATCATTAAATTTGGCTTTGAAAAAAGTTTTGAAATTTTTCCAAAGAATATCATAATAAATTTTAAGGTTATGAGGAATTATTTTGATTATAAAATGTTTTCTGAATTTTTTATCCAGATCTTGCCTTGTAAAAAAATTCTTCATTTATTTTAATTAATATTGATAGGCTTATTTAAAATATTAAATGATGAATTTTTTTACAGGCAAGATCTGGATAAAAAATTCAGAAAACATTTTATAATCAAAATAATTCCTCATAACCTTTAAACTTATTATATTATGAAAATTATGATATTCTTTGGAAAAAATTTTCAAAACTTTTTTCAAAGCCAAATTTAATGATTTTATATATGAATTTTGGAATAAGCCAGTGTGGTATCTCGAAAACTAAAAGCCGGCCACATCAGTCCTTAAGAAAGTTTACTCAGGAGGTCAAGTTCTATCATAGTATACATTTAAAAGTATACCTTATGGGGGGTGAGTGTTTGTCACCTTAGCCAAAATAACTTATCAGAATTAGGATGTGCTACATCCCTTCTTAAAAATGAAATTGAACTAATTCTGAGATAAGATTATTATGATAACTTATTAATTCTTAACGAAGAAGAGTCATATCACCTGAAGGCTCGCAAATAAAACTCACATACGACCAACTAAACAAAGATTACAATACAACTTAAAACCTTTGGAATGAATTCAAAATTTTAAGTTATATAAAATCATGCTCTTAAACTTCCTTTTAAGACAATTAAATTGCAGTATTTACTGATATCGAGAGTATCCAATAAAAGAAACGGTCCTTTAATCATACACTTCTTAAACAGTTGAGAGGCTCAAAGTTATTTTTTTAAATTAAAATTTTTTGCTTTAACTGATTGATTGCGTTCAATAATTACATGAATTAGGACTAGTGCATAGATAAATTTGCCCAAAAAACATTAGAATTTCTCATCACAAAGATTCTCAACATTTTCTTTCTAGTTACTGTTATTGATCCCTTATAGGATAAAAATGCCAAGCTTCATAAATGCCAATAAGCATTTATTAGCTTCCATTTACTTTGATGAAATAATGAAGGTGACATTAGACAAGATATTTTCTCTATTATAGTGATACTTATATATATATATATATATATATATATCATTTTGGGATATAAATTTACCAAGTTTACTAAAAAATATTGAGAAATACTTGAATTGGCAATATTTGTAAGAAGGGGCGACTTATTAGGGTAAAAAAAAGTTTTTTAATTATTTTAAGACTGATTTTAGAACAATTCCTTCTCAAAAAGAGTAGAGCAAGAAAATAAAAGAAAACCTTATCGATTGAAATATTAATTGATTTAATACAATTACAAATTATTCAAAGATTTTTATAAATCTAAACATTATCAATTTAAACATAAATATACTAGAATTGTACCGCGAATTGAGTTGCATCTGAAATGAAAAAATTAATAAAAGCTTATTTTAATTAATAAGTTTTATTTCAATCTATGAACTTTTCACGACTCACATTTAATGCCAATTAATATAGTAAAAGCAAAGAATATAAGTTTAAATACTTTAATTGTAATTTTTTAACGGTGGAATATTTAATAATAGATTTAAAATAATAATTTTTATTTTTTAGCGAAGTTATAAAATTAATACTTATTTAAATCTTTTTACTTATTTTGTATAAATTTTCTAATTAATTTTCATCTTAAAATTATAAAACTTTATATACACCTATTTTAATCAATTAAAAATTTCAAAATTTAATTTAAACTTAATTTGTTTTGTTACACATAACTACATGTACTGAAAATTAATAAATGCAGATAATAATCAGGAAATACTCATTTTTAAATTCAGAGGTAATCCAAGACCCTACAACTTTTCTCCTTATAAAAAACTAATCAATCGTATTTTTATAGTATTGAAACACTATTACAGCAGCTATTGTAATTGATGGAGCAAAAAAACTATTCAAAATGCAATTTCATCATTTATAACTCTATTGCAAAATCTATAACCCAAAACGTCGTAGAACATTTTTTCTAAATAATCGGTCTAAACATTAGTAATGTCTTCTCTTGCAATTACTACAGGAACTATTAATTTTTTGTAGATGAGTAACTGACGAGCGTTTTCTTCAAGTTTTTATTGGTCTAATATATTTATGAGAAGGAATAGCTTTGGTTAATATAATTGATTGATAATGCTATTTAAAGTACAAAAAACAGTCGGTACAGATATAAGATCTTCTGCTTTTATTACTAATTAAGCATTTGAAAAGTTTTACTCACTTAGAATTTTTGAAAAGAATTGTTAAAGAAAATCAGAACTGGTAGATTGAGTGAAAAAATACTTTTATACGATATACCAGATAATTCTAAATAGCGAATGGGCCATCTCAGGAATCCATAACTGACCAATAAGAAAGAAATCTATCATAAAGGAAAGACTATTTGCTCCAATTAAAACTTCTAAGGCACTTCAAACTACTACTGAGAGAATTCGTAATAAGATTAGAAGGAAAAGCGTGATACAAATTCAATTGCAGCTTGTATTCATCAAATTCGAATTAGACTTTTCCTTAAAATCAAAAGATGCGCAAAAATGTTTATGATGATGGTATATGATTGTGAAGTGAAATCAAGTGTCTGTCATATCTCCGCTTTGTGACTTACTGATTAATAACCTCTTTTTCACCAAAATCCATCCTGCTGAACTGAGTGGTTTAAGTATTCAACCCCCAGAAGCAAGCAATCCTACATTTTCTTTTGCAATACTGAAAATGCCTTTATTCCTTAGCGCAGGAAATCTTAAGATAATAATACTTCACTGATTATGATAGTCTCCATTTAGCGAATAAAACTGCTGGGTAATATGATCTGTAGATAAAATACAACTACTTGTCAAGTCACTCTAGCTTCCTTGAAATGGTAAAGATAGAATGATTTTACTTAAGTAGATAAATAACAGTGAACATTTCTCTAGAATCAACTTTCTTGTCCTCTATTTTTAGTATAACATTTGATTGCTACTCAATGGAATCTCAAATATGCTTCTCAAATAGATTAAATGATGTCCTTTCAATACATTTTAATGCACAAGAAATCGATTAGCTGTCTCTAAGGGAATAAAAACTTAACTGAATTCTCAAATTCAATTACTGCAGTCCAAGCCGACTAAAATTTTTAAATCTGTAAGTATAAATGCTAAATCTAAAAAGATTATTAAAAACAGGCACTCCTTCCAGAAGAAGGTGACTATGTGAAGAAAAAGATATTTGATATAAAAATTTTAGGAATCTCACAATTCTTTATGCACTTACCTTACGTCCTTTAGAAACTGAAAAGTTTATTTAGAAGGAATCCTTGTAAATGATTATCATGAAAAGAAATTGATACACAGTTAGAAAATTTTTAAAAATCAGCAAACATACGAAAGACTTGAGCGTTTAGATTGTATCATTTAAACACCTTAATTATACAAGTTAATATTATATTTTGTAAGCAAAAGTATTATTATAATTAAATGATTTGTATTTTATTTTTGTTTTACCCATATTTTTATATTAATTTATATAAAATATATAAATTCAGATGAATTTACCGATTGATTCTAAGAGTATGATGGAGGGCTTACAATAAGCATTTTTTTGTTTGTAATTTTTTTAATTTGTTTACTCATAAATTTTGTTTATACAACTAAGATAATTAATTAATTTAAAATAAAAAAAAAGAAATAAAAAGCATAAATAAGAATAATTCTATGAAAAAAATTACTTTTATCTTAAAAATAGTATTAACAATTTTATCACTAAATAAATTATTTATAAAATATAAATATTGATATTTTTTTAATTTATGATAGTATAAAATATTATTTAAAATTTAAATGATTTAAACTATATAATCAGAATTATGATTTAGGATTTATGCACTTTTTATAAATAATTTAAGCTTTTTAAATTAAAATTCGGCTTGAAATTAATATTGCCTTAGACAAGTTATTTATTTTTGTTTATAATAACAGGGTAGAGGAATTTTTCGCCCCCTTCGGAAGTTTTCTGCCCCATACATAAAAACATATATTGTCATTTCTACCTTGATTATGAATTCAAATTTTAATAAAAATCATTTAATTATCAAATCAACACAAACAATTATTTTAAGAATTTAATTAATAATATACTTTGAAACTTATACATCATTAAAGTTGTTTAGTAAATAGTAAAGGTAATAAAAATTAAAATTTAAATGTTTCCAATATTTTTGTTGCCAAACAATATAAATTTAATGTCGGCAGGAAACTTCCGTAGGGGGCGGAAAACTGTTTTGGGGCAGGAAACTTCCTACCCCCTAATAACAATAAAACAATTGATACAATAATAAAGAATGAAAAGATAATATGATCATAATTTACTAAATTATAGATAGCAAATGAAGTGTAATCTTCAATTATATAAACATTTCAAAGTTATCCAATATAAAAAACATTCGGAGCCTACATCAACTATTAAATAATACTAATAAAAAAAATTATTAAGACAGTAAATAAGGTGTGGGAAATATGGAGAGTGAGAAACAGCCAAACAGTGGGAGGACAAAACTGGCGGTCTATAATGAAGATAAAGGCCAAGAAAAGTCAATCCGCATCAGCAAACATTGGAAAAATACTTTGAATATTTAAACTCAAATTAGAATTTGCAAAACTCAGTGAACGAAAACCTTAATGTTTAGTTTAATTACAATCACTACAAAAACATTAAAAAATTCTCGGTCAAGATTGACAAATATCCGACAGCTCGAATTTTACCAACCAGTAAGAGAGGCTGAAGGATGGGTGAGAAGGAACGAGAGAATTGCGGGGAAATGGAGATATAAAAGAAGAGAGGACATCAATAGCTAGAAGAGAAAGATACCACGAAGACATTGAAATTCAAAATTTTCCTGCAATTTAAGAGGTTCAAACTCAAAACTTAAACAAGATTAACTACTCAGAGAATAAGAACAAAATCTCGACTATTTAGGGCTAGTGGAAACTAGGCTATAAAGGATAATTGGTCTCAACAACAAGAATATAGCACAGACCCAACTTGCTAGAAATGGATAAGTATTTGTGATGAATTTCGGCAAATTCGAAATGAAAACGATAAAAACCTTCAAACAATAAGTATCTTGGAATACTGAATGTGGGAGGCTTTCCTCTGCACATTATTACAGTTTTTATCCCCATACTGGGACGACGAGATTAAAGAACTCCAAAATAGACTTATTTTCATTATGAAATCGCTAAATCAAAAGTGCCAAAAATAAAGGGTAATATTCAGAATTAAACTACCACGTTAAAGACTTGGGAAAAAGACTAAACAAAGAAGGTTTGAAAGAATCCATTCATGAAGGAGTGGAAACTCATGTAAAGGAAACCAAATTAATCAGATTTTCTCAAACGTGGAAACAATAGAATGGGAAACAAAATAAATGAAACTAACAGACCACAAATTCATTAATAAAGAATCATAATAAATTCGAACTTACGTACAAGGATAGAACATTTAGGATTTCAGATGGATTGAGATAAAAAGAAAAACAGAGTTTTACCAAAAACATACAAACTCAAAAAATCGAATAGTATGTGACACCATAATGATGGCGTAGATAAGATCGCTGATTATTTATAATAAACACCATTTGTAGCAGCCTAGTTTGTGAAGATTTAAGAAATAGAATAAAATGGAATTATAACTCAAAAGAATTGCGTTTGTGACGACAAGAGACATTCCAATTATAATAATAAGGGATATAACACAACTAAAAGAAACTAACAAAGTGAAAATATAAGGTACCAAGCTCTGAAGAACATTAAAAGATCAATTGAGCATTGATCATTCTTGAGACCTAAAATGGCTAAGGAAGAGATAGCCTAAAAGGAAAGGTTTTAGAAAAAAGAAAAAAATTTTCCTAAACAAAAATGTAATTGATACTATGATGGCTATGAGTTAGGGAAAGGCAATATTCAACTTGGTATGAGCTAATATTGCGATGTTCACAAAATGTTCGTAAACTCAAACCATATAAAGAACTGTAACCTAATAAACACAGCAGGAAACCTAACGAGATTCTCGAAAATAATTAGTGAGAATAGAATAATTGACTTAGTTAACCACCTGTAAAAGAAATCATAACATACATAGTTAGTTAGATCAAAGGATAAGAAAACTTGTGTATCATGAATATTATCAACCAGTAAAGAAATTATTCAGAGTGGTTAATGTAAAAAAAAAGATATAAAATCTTCTATGAAAGAAAGCTTTTCCAAAATCAACAAGAATGAACTTATCTAAATTGAGATAATTTAAGAATTATAAATAGTGAGAGAATCAGAAGTATCCTAATTAAAATAAAAATTGATTTAGAAATTAAGTATTAATTAATACTAATAAATGTTGAGTGACTAGGAATAAAAAACTACGACTTCGTCATCTTGAATGCATATGATTGAAGCAAAAAATGGAAAAATTAAAAAAAAAACATATTGAGCTACTACTCTTTCAGTCGTTGGAGGAATGAATGTTGGAGTTACAACTTCAGGTGCATGTAATCGGAAGTTCCAAAAAAAGTAGGGTAGGTATATACTTCTAAAAACCTAATGCTAACTTTATTAATTTAAGGCCCTATTTATAATACATATAGTATTAATAATTAATACTGATTAATATATATTAGAGATCTCTAATTAAATAATAATCTCTTTTTTTATTTCCCTTGCCTTAAGTGATTCACTGTTAATTTAAAAAATTATTAAGGCAGTAAAGAAGGACGATTAACATTTATAATTTAATAAAAGTTACAGAGAGTAATAGAGCAAAGAATGATGAAGAAGATCAAGAAGGAAAAGAGAATTCTGGGTGAAGGTGAAAGTGGTTTGATTTAATCACAAGAACATTAGGTGCTGGTATAGCAAGTAATTGGAGCACATGAGTACCACTCAAATAGTAAATGGGATTTAAGAGTAAATTAAGAATCGGGAATTTCAACCCTAGTAGAAGAATCCACGAATACATAAAGTCCATATCGCTTGTATAAATTGTTATAATCTTTAATTAATGCTGATATTAGTTTAAAATGTAATCTTATAGTCTTTCTTCTCTTATTTCTAATGTTCATAATCCTTACTTAATTTTAATATTTTCTCAACCGTCGGCAGTTTTATAAAAGTGCCGACCGTAACTGCGATTTTACATTTTAAAGTATATTCTAATGTTTTTGATTTGTTATTAAAAGGGATTTTTATAATAATACTTTGAATTCAGGAATCAAAAATCCTGATAAAAACCAGAACGCCCATTAGATTTATTTAAATCTTTAAAGAATAGTCAAAAATATATAAACTCATTAAATAATAATGTTTTTAAGGAAGATTAAACCTTAATAACTACTTTTATGTCAGATAAAGAGTTCTTTATAAATTTCTACAAGTCAATAAGGATTATTAAAATCTAAAAAGATTTTTGAATTCTGAATCTTTACAATAAACTTAATGAAACAGTTTAAACTTATTGATATAAAATAATTAAAAATTAATTAATTTTTAAAATGCCCTCTACTGTAGTTGCCGACTTTTGAAAAATCAAATGTATAACTTATAATATTTATCATAAAATTAATAGATTTTTAAATTAAACATACTATATATGCACACAATACAAGTATAATATTAAACATTTGCCAATCATCTTAGTTTAATGGTATCCAAGGCCTAAAGAGACCAGTTTGAAAAACACGAGGATCTACTTGAATCTAAGGAGATCATATGGAAGTTCAAAAACTGATAGACTTAACAAAAGTTTAGTGCAAAGGATTTGACAAAATCATCTACGCGAAGAAAGGATGGAAACCAGTAGTGAAAAGAATGACTACAATTGATTGCTAACCGAGTACAAGAAAAAATACTAGAGAAGTCTTTTTAAGTAGATTTGACGACAGGAAGAGAGCAAGAAGAAGAGTGGAGAGAGATTAGGACTTATGGCCAGAACTTCAACACAAAAATTCAAAGGAAGTAATATTGGATTGGAATCACTTTGACATAAATTCCGGGAAATCAAATCACATACGAGACTATAGAGATGACATCAAACTTAATTGAAGAGGTTAAATTCAACCAAAGAACCCACTAATTTATAATTCTTCCACCAATAGTCGTGAATGTCAATGGGTTTGAGAACTTAGAGAGAGTCATCGAAACAAATAATTATAAAGTAAAAAACGGCAGATTCTGGAGATCATCCGAAGGAATTTTAGGAATGAGACTGTCAGTCTGTCAAGGAAACATAAAAAACAGCTAGAATCGGGCAATTATTAGGATAAAGAGATACTCAAAGACCCTAGAAATGTACGACTCCAGGATGTCGATAGGAAGTTTAGCGGTAATACAAATGAGCATTAAGCAACAAAATGATTTGGAAGGCACTTTTGGCAAGAGATTATGGGTGAAAAAAATTTGAGATAAAAACAGGACTTCACTAGGTAAGAGATCCTGTGGACTGCGGAGTCATAGCCATATTGGAAATCAACTATCTAGTCTAAGATCTTTCAAGGGGAACCTATATGCAAAATCTCTGCCAAAGAATGGATGAGCATGTAGAGATACAACTTCATGTTCAACTTAGAAGAAGTTCAGTAAGGATGGAGAAAGGGAAGTCAGGGATCACGATCAAGGTGGAGGAACTAGATAGAGACTTGGAAAGGAAGAACATACTACTATGGCAACATGCAGATGAGGACCTAGGCAATGTTTCAATATCCTTCAACGCACTAATCAAATAGATTAAAGGACCACATACTTATGAGAAATGACGTAGAAGAATGAAAACGAAGACTACGAAAGGAAATTCAGTTAGCTGGTGGAGGACGCCCCGGAAATTGAATGATATCTTTTCAAAGGAACATTCCAACCAAACTCATAGAGGCCAAAGGATTAGCCAAGAGAAATCGACAAAGAGGAAAAGGAAAAATTACTTGTACAATATGATGACACAAGAGAATTGAAGAAGAGACCAGAACACATTTATACTTTCTGGTAATTATCGAGTATTTTAGATTAAATATAATTACCTCTAAGTAACTTACTACTACTAATACTAAATAGAATATTAAATTTCACATGAAATGCTTACACAAAATAGTCTTTGTATATGAATTCTACTTATACTAAAGCCTAAAAGTTTTATTCCATTTAGATAGAGAGAGATTAAGATGAAATTAAAAAAATTTTGAGAAACTCTATGGCCATAATATATAAAAATTAAAAATAGTCTAAGTAATAATATAAATATCATAATTAAACTATTTTCAAAAATTATTAAAGATGTTTTACTTTAATTTCATATGTTCGAATAGTTTAAGGGTGTTAGATTCAATAAAACATACAAATTCAAACGAGTTTCCATTTATAGCTTTTCTTCAATGTGATAATCTATAGCAGTTGCTAAAAAATAATTATTTAAAAACTGTATGAACACATCTAGTCACATTGAATTAGAGAAATTACTTTTATATTCCAGAGAATGATTAAATAATCAAGAATAGTGATTAATAACTTATTTAAATGATATATGTTTTTTTATTAATTATGCTAGTTGAATCGTTTAAAAGAAAATAAATTTGAAATCTGTGAATTTAACTCTCATCTTAATAATAGTTATTAACAAATATTAGGATGTAAAAACATATTTAATTAAAAGATAAACGTACCAATTAATGTGAGTACATTTTGATAAGGCAATAATTATTGGTTAAAATATGTTATATGTGATTAAAGAATAATGTATGAAAATATTTAAGTTAAAATATTTAAAAAGTAATTTAATTTATATATACGAGTTAAGTCAAAAATATAAATTTAGACTTAGCTCGTTAATTTTATTAGATTCTTAAAAATATTATTATAACATTTCTAACTTTTTGATTATTAATAATGATCAACTTAAATATTCGAATTTTTTCTAAATGTTTTTCAACAATTACTAAAGGATAATTAATTTAAAAAGCTATTTTATAAAAAAAATATGTCCAAACTATCTCAAATTTAATCTTTTGAATAATTAATGAAAAATTTCATATTTAATAAGGACTTTCTTGATTTATTTAATTGTTAACTCTAAATATTTGCTGAATAAGTATTGCTGCTTACTATAATAAAACATTTTTGCGATTTATCATAAGATTTCTATTTTCATTTAATTTATATCTTACCAGTCATCAGATTATCACAATAGCATTTATATTTATTTTAAAATTTAAATCCTAAGTATGAATTAACTTATCCATAATAATTTCCAAGTTTACTTATTTTAATTATTCAATTTTCATTATTTTAATGAAAGTTCCTTTAATTTTACAATAAAAAATAATTTAATGCTAATTAAAAAATCTTTAATTTAAAAATAACACACCGTAATTTTCTATCATAATTATTACAATCACAATTTCACCAAAATTTATTACAAGAAGAGAATTTGTTTCAAATATTTTTCTATGTATATAATATGCACTTAAAAAAAGGAAAAATATGGTATTAAACGTTAATTATTATATTATATGATAAACCATTTTCATTTTTCTTTTTTTATTTCTAATTATGAATTTAATATTTTTGGTCATTATAAATAGATGAATTCTTAGAATTTTCCAATATATATAAAAGCATAAATTTTATTGTAGTCTAAAATGACTACTTAAATTAAAATAATTACTATATACTATTTAAAGGCAAAAATATCAATTTAAATGCACTTTAAAATATATAATATGTTTATTAATATTCAGGCAATTTTATTCTCAACTAAATTTGAATTAAAAGCTGTAAATTAAATTTACCTGCATAAAAATTATTCTATGTATAATTAGGTTAACACTAGCTTTAAAAATTTATTTTTATATAAAACCCCAAAAGTTAAATTTTGCGATAGAATCATGAAATGCTTTTAAAAATAATTGAAGATAAATTAATGACTCATTTAAATAGATGTCAACCACAAGAGACTTGAATCAATAATAATTAGAAATTAATAATCATGATTTATAATAAGAAATTAATTAATTTAATCAAAACCTTAATTTATTAAAAGGTATTCTAACTAATCAGACGCTGGTGGACCAACAGCACTCACATAAAATTTAAGTTTTAAAAAAGATATATTAAAAGTTTTTTTAGCGGTCTTACCTGGTAGGACCTGGGGTGTCAGCAGACTGAAGCTTCACAAGGCTACACTTGGAAGGGACAGAGGAGTGACTAGTATGAAGATGAAGATGACGAGGAAGAAGAAGATGAAACCGCTTTTAAATATTTTTCCATTTCTGATAGGTTAATAAGTATTAGTATTTAGTTAAATAGATTAATTATAAATTTAAAGTTTTCTAATTATAAATTATGAATATATAATTAATTATAAAATAAAAACAAAAATCCTTAAATAGCCGAACAGCAACACACAACCGACATCACTGAAATCTATGTCATCGATGATCAAATCAAGCAAGCCACTAATCCCAATATATTCAATGATTTTCAATCATAGCTAGAGTCCAATTGACTAGAGGGCAAGATTGGCATTTGGTAGAGGGTATTTTATATAAAAATTTTAGATGGATCTCTAAGTCAAAGCTCCATTGTACTTTGCAATTGATTGAGGCTTTGTCCCATTCCTTGAACTTCCAGATAGTGCCATCCTCATGAGTCTAAAGTACAAATGGACGTTGCAGAAGAAGCATTCCCAGAATCTCACTACTCAAATCTTCCCTCAGACCCAGCTTAAAGATCTCAAATCAGACTTGACATTGCTTTGATATTTCAAACCTAGTCTTTTAAAATCCAATTTAGATTAAGAATCGGCTTTACTGATGAAGACGCCAAAAGTCTTAAAGATAAGCTCTAAAATTTCGAAGATTTCCTTGCCATTCAGTAAAAAAAGAATATACATTAGCACTAGAAATTGAGACCCATTTTCAATTTGATATTCACTTCTTTCCAATTCTTAGCAAAAAAGCTAGCATGAAGTTGTCGCCTCTCGATTTTATTTATCAAGAGGTTGACTAAGATGGTAACTTCCCAAAGTACAATGAAATTCATCTCACTTGTACTTATTACCCTAAAAATGGCTAATAATTAAATAGAATACAGTATCTTAAATAAGAACGGTGCTTTCCAAAAGTACTTGGTGTGGTTAATGGAAGATTTGTAGATGGAAGTTTCGCTTAAACATCAAGTGATATTGTTGTACTCTCAGCAGTTCCACAAACATCAATGATCTCTAAATTTACACTAACCTCGTTGGCTTTAACCAGAAAGACGAATCAGCTAATGATCATCTCTCAGCAATCTTAGATAATCTTACTTTGTACATAAATTGATATCTCTCAAATACTGCTACTCAATTGACGAGTGACCCAATCATTTTGTCACTTTCCCATTATTGCTTTAAGATTCTCCAATAATGACTACAATGACTTTACTTAAACAATTGACTCAAGACTCGGTAGCCACATTTTCAAGAGGTAAAAGTTAAATTCTTGATTTCATTTCAAACTACGTGTATACTCCATTCATTTTAGTAAAGCAGCAATAGGTGGGATTTTATGACGCTCCTGAAGAATATCAACGATATTTTAGTCAAGGCTATGATTGCAGGGTTACCAAATTTACATCATTATTATGATATATTTTTTTGAAAATAGAGGATTATAACATTTTTATTAAGAATATTAGAAATAATAAAAATGTCTGATCGGAATGTGCAGTGTCGCTCACAAATAATGTAAGTTACAAAAAAAACATATCTAAACTTTTTATTTTTTAGTTGACCTGCCTAGATAATGCAATGAAGGGTAAAGACAAAGACCTTCGCAGACCAATGCTAAAATTTTGTCATAGAGTACTCACTTGGAAAGATGGAAGAAAACACAAGTGTGAATTCAAAGACAATGAAAAGTTATTAAGATATACTTTATTCAAACTATTACTGAGTTTTGTATTTATTATTAATAAAATTTTTATAATTCTCTATTTTCCAAAAAGTATATCATAAATAACAAGTCGTGTCTACCTGAGGATTTTTGAGAAAAGATTTTAGTTCCTTAGGAATCAGTTAGGAAAAATCTCTCCTCATGCTGACGA
>ARYC01005929.1:0-20437 GCA_000711775.1 Oxytricha trifallax | reverse complement strand
CATAACTTGCTTGAATTGCAGAGTAAGGACTAAGAATATAAGAACCTCACAGTGCCCAGCGTTGCTACGCTATTAAAGGTACTCAAGGAAAGTTTTCATTTACGATTTGGCAAAGCCCAGAACGCCAATGCGAAGTATAGAGACCCATCCTTCAACGAGAAGAGGCTTTGGGTGTCAAGACTGCTAGCGCAGCTATTCTTGGAGGACGCAGTGATAATATCAGTGGATGAATCCAACTTCAGGAGCGATTACATGCCTACAAAGCAATGGAGTTTCAATTCAGCTGCCCTTCACAAGGAAAACCAATAATTTGACTCCTCTCTGGCCCCTGCAGTTGGTAAGACCGAGGTTCTCGTCACCGACGATGTCATCCAGTATGGCGAGATGCTGGTTGGCTACTCTAACTTCGAATCGAACACATCTATAATCAATGGGGCCAGAAAGTATGATAAAATGAAGACCCCGAACACCCCATTATTGAAAAACCAAGTTTCAATTCAAGATGAAAGTGACCTGAAAGCTGAAATTCTGAGACCCCAAGCAATTCTGGGAACCTCGAGGTAAGTATTGCTGCTTTTGCTTAACTATTTGAATACAGCGTCATCAGCAGCTCGAGAGATGTCAAATCTGATGGTAAGGGTTCTATAGTAGCTTAAGAAGACTAAATTGGCAATACTGCACGAATAGTGGCTGGATCTGGAATTGTTCCATAAAAAATTTCAAGGCCAAACTAGAAATCGATCTTTACAAAGTTACGGAGGAAATCTTCCGCCTAGAGACAGCATATCTTTGATGTTAAGGAGTAAAGCATCGCTGCCACCCCTGTCAAATGCAGCGATAAATACCAGTATACTCAGCTGTCACCTATCCTAGAAGCCCAAGAGGGCAGTGCTCAATAGACATCCCTGCAGAAGCGATTCAGCGCGATCAGAATATAGAGCTCCTCCAAGAAATCAAGCAGCTAACCATAAACCCCTCTCAAATCTGCTTCTGTTCTCACTCCATTGGTCCAGAACCTGGCCAGTCTCAGACTATAATCAACTCAACGCAAGGGCAGCGAGGTATTGAGCGCGAATGGCAATGAAAATATGACATGCATCACTCCCCGACGCTTGCAGCTGTCAAGCAGGCCTCAAAGCAGCAGCGAAATCACAGAGTATCGACAGGAAGGTAAGCAAATTCTATGGATTTTGACACTTCTATAGATGATTCTAAGTTCCCTAAGTCCATTAAGGGGAGTAATCAAGCAACCCAAGCTGTAGTCGATGCAATTGAGGCCTTACCATCATTCACTTATACTCCCATCGCAATCACGAAGCAGCAAGTCAACCAGCGGTTGGGGTCTTACGGGCTCTTGGCTCGAAATCTCTCAATCACCAAGGAATCCACTAAGAGATAGCAATTTTCGATGAGCTTTGTGGCAGCCATCACCAAGGACCAGCTGATCTCTAGTCAAATCATTGATGGGGCCTTCGATGCCGTGCTGTTCGAGAACTTCCTCTATCACACCCTGCGCCAGCTGCGCACAGACAAAGATCTCGCCCATAAAAAGATCGTGCTGCTCATGGACAACGCAGTCATTCACAAGTATTCAGAGGTGCTGGAGACTGCTAGGAAGTTCAAGGTCACTGTCCTTTTCAACGCTGAATACTCACCCTGGCTTAATCCCATCGAGTAGTTGTTCTCATACATCAAGAGGCACCTCCGCTAGGAGCAAGCAGACAGCAAGTAAGTATTTTGGGCCTAACTTTTCATAGGATCCACCTGGTGAAGAGGCTTTCGCAGATTCTGAAGGCAATGACCAAGACAGATGTCAACAAGCTTTGGGCTTTCAGTGTGAAGCAGTGGTGCAGCACCATCAAGCATGGATTTGTGTGAAGTTGAGCTGAATGATGATGAGTTGAGGAGCTGGAGCAATAGAACTGACCAATACAACCATAGACAGCACTTGAATCGTCAAATTTATTGATTAAAAGCCCCTTATTACATATCACACTTTTAAGTTTTAATTTTAACTAATCAAACCAAAAATCCAAAAACCTCTCTCATTTTCGCTCATTCAAATCGTCATTTTGGCTCCTCCTGCAATAAAGCTACCGAATTTGGTGCTCAAACAGTCGAGCAAGACTTGAAAGTTGGTGAGCTGGGGGTTTTAAAACATGGAGAATACGATCGGGTCCCAAATTTGACAAATCACTAATCAAGCAACGAGTTATTGACCATTTATGGTGATTCCACTCTCGATCATTGAAATTTTGGCTAAGATTTGTACATCAGTCAATGATTTATTGAATCAGACACAAAAAGTTGCTACTGGTTACTGAACTAGTGAATTATAGTCAAAAATTGTAGTTACTGCTTTAAAATGAGGAATATAAGCTAAAATCTCTAATAATCTCAAACGATCAGCTATAAGTGTTCGAATACAAACGAAATCTAAAGTTGGTTAAAATTAATATATTAAATAAAATTTTTGTTTAATTTATCAGATTTCCTATTTTTATCTATTTTAGCAATAATTCTTAATTTAATTGTTCATAAATCCAATTCTCATGTCTTAATTGATCTATGGGGTTTTAGTAAGAAAGTTTATAAAAAGGAGATAATGATGACATAAATTTTTATGACTATAGTTAAAATGCAAGTAGATAGGGCTCGCGCTTGCTTCCATAAGTGTTTAATAAGAATCTTTGACGATGTGGCTCTCAAAGATATTTTAATGTAAGAAATGTGTTATATAAATCGGGAAATAAATTTGATAAACATATTAAACCCAATTAATTTAGACTAAGAATTTCTTCTCCTAAAATGAATCAATTTCAAAAATCCTCTTTTATCTGTATATAAACTCAAACTTTTTCAAAGACTTAGATTTTTGGAATTAGCTGCCAGATACAGATTTAACTATTCTTTTGATAGTTATAAAGGAATAGCAGCTAACATGAAATAATTAATCATTAGCAAGCTAAATCCTTATTTTTAACACTTGCTTATCTTCAATATTTTTATATAGGTTAATTGTTAAAATAAAAGTAACAAAAAAGTTCTAAAATATTTTTTTTCGTTGAATGAAGAGCAATGGCTGTTTCGAAAGTTTTTCAAGTCATATAACTGAAATCGCTTATTCAATAATATCACACTTTAACTTGAAGATTACTCTTATAAATTATAAATACACAATTAACTAGCATTAAATTTCATATCATTAGATTTTCACAAATCAAAGCTGAATTTTTAAGAAAGAAAGAAAATAATCTTTATAATGAACATTTTAAAAAGATATAATTAATTTTGAAGTTCAAGAATATTAATAAAACATAATCGTAAGTAGATTAAAATATTTAAATTTAGGGGTTTTTATAAAAGAATGACAAGATTTAAGAATTTTATCTTGGAATTATAGTAGAAACTATATATATATATATATAATTTATTTATTTCAATCAATTTCCGCACAGGTTTGCAGATTAAAGTCTATTAAATATATTTATTATACTTTTTAGCCTTTAATTGTTTCTGCTTAAACTAAGAATTTTATTCAAAGGTTTTTCAAAATTCGCATATGCGCGAAATAATCTCATTTATTTTATAATTTTCCTAAATAATTTTAATTATCTTTCAGTTTAAAGCACGCACATTGAAAATTATTACCAAATCCACACAGCTATGCGGATTCTTAAATATCCCTAACAATATTCGTTATTTTAAATTTTCTTTTCCCATATATTATATATTAAATTCATTATTAAATGGCCTACCACTAAAATATTCTCAGCTTATAAATTTCTTTACCAAATTAAAGAGAAAACCTTGACAATTAAAAGATGAAATTAATATTACTTTTTTAAAATAATCGAAACTTATGTTTACCGATTAAAGCAATCTTAGCTCAAATAATGTAATCCTAATTTGTTAAAGAATGTTTTGTTGAATTTGTAAGCTATTCAAAGTAAAATTAAAATAAAAAGTTAATTTTTACTCGAAAATTAGGAATATAAGTTTTATAATATAAAAAAGCATGCTGCTAATTAAGAATATATTCTTTTAGATTCAAGCAATTCTTTAACATAGAAACTTATGTTTTCGATTACTAAAAATATTCAAATGAGTAGAGTTTATAGCTTAGTAAGGCAACAAAATAATATAAAATTTTTTTTAAACCCTAAAATAAACAGACTAATTAATTGTCATTTATGAAAATTATTAAGAATTAAATATCAAAAGTAAAGATTACTTTTTAAAATAAAAATATTTAAAGAGGAGTTGATAATTATTCTGCTACTGGATTATAATATTTAGATTTAGATTATTTGTAAATACTGAACTATAAAATTTTATTAATAAATTACTTTAATACTATCACTTTATTTTATAGTTTGAATCCCTACATAATATGGTAAAAAATCAGGAATAAATATAAGAACTGGATAAAAAATTAAAAATCAATATTTGCAACTGAATCCTTTACAGATGCTAGTATTGTTTTAAAAATGATGGTAAAATTACAGATATATGCACCAGAAAAATCAAATAGCACATTTTTGGTAGTTAAAAGTCTTAGCTTATCAAAAATAATTGGTTTAAGAAATATATTTTATCAAATAGCAGAGACATTGTAAACATATAACAGAAATGTTAGGAATTAGAAAAAGTTTTCCCTAAAAACAAAAAGTGTTAAGAAATTAGATAACAATTTCAGACTAATTATCAAATAAATTTTGAAAATATCTAAGCACTCTCTAATGAGTTGGAGTCCGATTATTTAATTCAAGATTACAACTATTATCAATCAACAATACAAGAATTTTTGGAAACATGTTAAAATGAAAATAATAATATTAACCCAGACAATCATCTCAATCAAAAACTTTAATAGACTATAATTATTCAAAATTAAATTATAAAGCAATTAATCAACTCCTCTAAAATTATCAATAAACAGAAGATAGCCAGAGATATTCTCACAAAACAAATAATTAAAATCAAAGATGACAAATAATAAAATAAGAACTTAAGAAACTAGTGAAGAAAGAAATTGAATCAATTGAATTTACAGCTTAGAATATTCATTTAAAAATAGATAAAATTAAAGCAACTTATCCAAATTAGTTTTCAATTTTAGAGTTTTTTATTAATAAGTTTCAATAGAAGTCTTTGATGTTCATAGTTTTCACATTTGAGAAATATCTCAATGAATTTGAAGATCAAAATAATATCAACAATCTTAAAATTTAATAATTAAAAAGCAAAACCTATTTTTAGATATAATAGCTCTAGAATTTGAGAAAAATAACAAAACAAATTACGAAATTTGGTTCACAACTAATAGTTAAAATCAATGAAGCTGTAGGAGTAATTAAAGCACAAACTAATATTACTAATTTGAAAACACCACCAATAAGAATAAATATAGATATTTTTTAGAAAGAGGCTCTCAAAATAATAGGAGAGGTTCAAAAAATTCTAAGTGGAGATCATTTTCAGCTTTAGAGTGTGATTATACTTAGCCTCTGAATTTTCAAAAGAAAAATGGAGATGACTTCTTGAGTTACGAAACATTGAGCATTCAAAATTCATACAATTTAGAGAAAGAGCATTTATAAGACCAATTTTACCTATTTATGTGGACAATTGCTTCAAGATTTAATGAGGCTGTAGCATTTATGGTTTACAAGAGCTATTGGTAAGTTTTAATTGTTATTAAAATGCTAAATTAGAATTGTTAATTCAATTTTTTGAATTAAAAAAGGTAAGCATGTATAGTACGTAAACAGAATGGGTTACCATTTAAGACATAACAAAGAGATTGGCTTACTTGGATTAAAAGGGTCACCTCAACCATTTGCCAAGCATTTCGCTGCTTCTGACATTATAGAATCTATACCTGGGAAGAATTCAGAGAAACCTAAAGAGTTAGATGAGATTATTTAAACTTTAATTTAAAGTGGAGACATTTGTAAGCTTTTTGCAAGATACTAGAATGATTGCTAAGACTGTGTGTCAATAGGGAATGAGCTGACAATGGAATTATGAGAAGTTTATATTTACATTATTGTAGGAATACATTTGATTTGGGAAAATAAATAATAAATTAATTAAATAAATATTAAATTCGTGGCAGTTAACTTTCTGGAAACCTTGACAATATGGTACTTGTTTGAAAGAGAATTAAAAATCAGCTGGACTTTACTATTGGCAGTACCCCTCTATCTCATCCCCAGAGCAAGATAAATTGAGTTTAATTTTTGATGATTTGTTTAGTTGATTTTAATGTCAAAATTAAACTCAATTTATCTCGCTCTGGGGATGAGATAGAGGGGTACTGCCAATAGTAAAGTCCAGCTGATTTTTAATTCTCTTTCAAACAAGTACCATATTGTCAAGGTTTCCAGAAAGTTAACTGCAACGAATTTAATATTTATTTAATTAATTTATTATTTATTTTCCCAAATCAAATGTATTCCTACAATAATAATTTTACTCACACTTGAAAGATTTTACCTTACTAATTTTTTATTATTGTAGTAATATTACTTTTGTATATTTCCCTTTGAACTTATAATGACTAACTGCTGCTGTATAATTTAGTTAGCAGTTAATTTAAATTAATTTAAGTATAAATATATAAAAATAACTTAAATAATATTTATAGTAATTTAATACATATAGATCTTGATCTTTAACAACAGTGACAGCATCCTATATTGCTGTTTTAGTAACATTTTAAGGTACAATAATTAACTTGAAAAGCAAATTATATAATACCTTATATATTTCTATGTTGTGCCTAATACTGATAACAACTGGTAATTTCCATAATGCCTTCGCATCTTAAATGCTTGAGAAACGAAAAGATTGGCTGCTATAATGTATTTTCATTCTAATATCAATTTTTTTTTCATATTTATCAACAATCAGCAACTCTTAGTAATCTATATTCTACTTGAACTCACATAAAATGGTACAATTTAAGCAAAAATTTAAAACTTACAATAGTCATAGATTTTATTTATTTCTATAAATAATTTAAATAGAAATTGGCAAATTAAAGGCGGGGAAAAATGGAACCAAACAAACAGCCAACCAATGGAAGAAGAAGACCACCAGTATACTCAGAGGAGCAATAGAAAGAGGTGAAACAAAATCATCAACAGACATTGGCATAATTTTTTGAATATTCAAACTCGAATTCAGGAAATCAAGCATTTCAAAGCCAAAATGTTTAGTTAAATCACAACAGTTTTAAAAATATAAACAAGTTTTAGGTCAAGATTGACAATAGCCGACAGCTCGAATTTTATCAACTTGTAAGGTCAGTGAAGGATGGGTGAGAAGAGATGAGAGATTAGCAGAAAAACAAAGATAAAAAAGGAGAGATTAGACCATCAACGATAAGAGATAATTAAATGCAAGGACGATTGAATTTAATATTTGCCTACAGAATGTTAGAGGATTAAACTCTAAAATGAAGCAGGACTAGATAATGAAAGAAATTGAAGGCTAAAGACCTGATTACATAGGACTAGTGGAAACTAGACTCCAAAGACTCATAGGAATTAACAATAAGAATATCGCTCAGACACAATTGGCAAGGAATGGAGGAGTGCTAGTACTAAACAACGGAAAGTACGAAATGAATACGATAAAACACGAAGATAGTTCGTGACTTGGACAATCCTAAACGTGGGAGGATTCCCACTCCACATAATTACAACCTACATACCCCCTTATTTAAATGAGGAAATTAAAGAACTGCAAAATATGTTGATATTCATGATAAGGTCACTCAATAGAAATGCGCAAAACAGAGAATAATAGTTATGGGAGATTTTAACTTCCACATTATAGAATTAGGGAAGAGACTAAATAAAGAGGGTTTGAAAGAATCAATTCTGAAGAAGTGGCAACCCACTCAAAAGGAAATCAACTAGATCAGATATTTTCAAACGTGGAAACAGTCAGATGGGAGACAAGCTAATTATAACAAACCGACCATAAGCTGATACAAGTTAAATTCAGAATTAGTTACAAAGATGATGATTTCAGGCTAACGGATAAAGAGAGATCATTAAGAATAACAGACGTTAGAAAACAATGTTAGAAAACATTTATGAAGGAAGGAAGAGAGTTAACACTTAAAGATTTAGACGAACCAATTCTAAAAAGCTGTATAGATAACATTGGAAAAAACAAAAGAGATGAATAGGTACCAACGACCACCAGAGTGGGTGGTAAAGAGTAATGGAAAGAACTCCAACGACAATTACAATGACACTAAAGTGAAATAGAGGGAAGCAATAAATGATCTGGAACAGTGCCTGGATAGAAACGACTTGAAAGGTTTCTTCTATATGGTGAAGAGATTAACGAAATGTTAAAAATAATCACAACCAATAAAGGGGATTACAGTCAAAGAAGAAAGGATGGAGCAAGGTGAAGAGACGCAAAAGGAGATAGTAACGTATTGTAATCATCTATTCAAAGATAATAGAGACCCCAAAATTAAAGTGAACACAAAAAAAGGCATACTGATGAAAGAAGAGTACGAAAATATCAGATTCTGCGATGATAGAGAAGTGGAGAGGAGCATCATGGAATGTAATTTTAATAAAGCAATAGGCCCTGACAGGTTCGACAGGATAATGATACTCAAATCAGAGAAGATGTGCAAGACAGTATGCCTTAAAATATATGAATGGCTAAACACAAAGTAAATACCAGATTATATTAAAAATGGAAGGCTTATTCTAATGAGCAAGGATCAAAATGACTAGTACCCATAAGTGAGCAACACAAGACCAATAGTAATAAACTCCCACCTTAGCAAAATAGTTAGAAAAAGTCTTAATTAACAAAATAAATGATGAAAAGAGTGAACTCTTTAAAACTGGAAACTACCAGAATGGGTTTAAAGAAAACAAGAGCACACACATAAACTTAATAAGAATGCTATATCATATAAAAACATCAAGAAGGAAGATTAAGCAAAGAGAAGCATATCTCTTGATTGATCTTTAAAAGGCTCTGTCTGGAAAGACAAACTATAAATAATTCTCAAGGAATGAATAGTTAGTCAGAAAGACTAGGAGGTTCCCCAAACTATCGAAATGCTGTATGTATGAAACAAAATAACATTTGAAGAAGAGGAAAAAATAACCCAACAAGGAGTAGCCCGAGGGAGTAGGTTATCACCAATGTTGTTCAATATTTACCTACAAGATGCTTTACTCACAGCAAGAACTGAAGTCATTGATCAAGTAAGGCAAATTAATAGCATTTGCTGATGATATTCTAATAAATATCAAGTACCCCTAATAATTTAAATGTGTCATTTACTGTCTCAGTGAGATTGAAAAATCTCACAATCTGAAACTCAACACTAAAAAGACAGTCTTCTTGAGCGATGCAACCCACAAGAACTGATAAAGAATACAGGGAATGAGATAAAAAAGAAGACAGAATTCTATTAAAGATTAACATACCCAAGCAATACAACGGTCAGCAACACGATAATGATGTCATAAATTAGATCACTAATAATCTTTAAATATACTCCTCTAGTGGCAGCTGGATTCGTGAAAATAGAGGAAATCGAAAAGATGGAGTTGCAGCTAAAAAGAATTGCATTAAGAACGCCAAGGGACATTTCAAACAAAATACTTAGGAATGTCACGTAGTTAAAAAAACTAACACTACTGAAATAATAAGAGACTTAGTTCAGAAGAACCTGAAGAAAATTAATTTGAACTTAGATTAGTTCCTAAAACCAAAAAGAATTGACGATTAAATAAAGGAAAAGGGAAAAGAACTTCAAAAAAGAAGAAATATCTTTTTGACTAAAAACGTCATGGACACGATGATGGCAGTAAGTTAAGGGAAAAAAATAATCAACTACGGAATAAGCCATTACTTTAGTGTCAACAAGGTCTTTGTAGAAAAAAATCATATGAAAGTTTGCAACCTGATAAATTAAGCAGGGGACCGAACAAGATTCTCTAAAACACTGAGAGAGAATAGATTATTTGACCTAGAAAGTCACTAATAAATAGAAATCTATACCAATATGATATGTTTTGACTAGAGTATTAGAAAGCTAGAAGAGTAATATACTACTAACCAATTAAAAAACTGTATAGAGTGACTTATGTCAAAAAAAGAGGAAATGATTTTGATGAGAGTTTACTGGAGAATAATTGACGATAGATTAAATATCCAATTGAATAAATCTGAGAAGTATAAAAGGATGAGAGATCAGATATGATAATTGTGATTTAATCTAGCAATTTATTAATTTACCTAAAGTATTTTACTAATACTACTATATATATTTAGCAATAAAACTTCCAAATTCCCACAAAACAAAATAGCACGAGTATAGCTCATGGTAGAAATTTGTTTCTAAATTTAACAAAAAATGATAATGATAAGGCAGACTTCCTAGTAATTTTAACTATTTTTATTTATTATCATCATTATAATATCTGAATAATAAGCAATATTATGATAGTTTATAAAAATACTCATGACCTTGAAAGGATTGGTAATAAAAATAAAGATATTTAGAAATAATCCAAGAAAAGACTTAAATAAGTGGAAATTTCGAATTCAAATTCTTTGATAGAAAGCTGTTTCTTAGTTTGAATTCACTTATTTCAATTTAAAAACCATATTGCTAATATATACCATCAAAATTCAATTTCTTAAATTTATATATTCACAATAAATTTATAATGAAAGATCCGTGCGAATCACGAGGTAACACTATATGAAGCTCGACGAAGAGATTAAGATTCTAACATTCTTATTAATTGTGAAACTTCAAATATTCTAGAAAATCAAAAGAACAAGCTTATTTACAAAACTCTAAACTATATGTATGAATTGGTTATTAAATTTTGTTTTTTTTACTCCTCAGTCCCTGTATATTCCAATCAGCTATTCTAATCGATTCCTCCACTTAGTAATTAACTTATTCCTGTTAGATCTTCAAGCAAAATTAGAAATTTTTCCAAATTATAATTAAAGTCTCGAGAAACGCAAAGTAAGCCTTAGTAAAAGTATCTTCTTAAAAAATTTATGATTGTAGAAATTAAAGAAACGTTAATAGTAATACTAAGTATAAAAAAATGGAAATAAATATCCGCAAATAAATTGTTTCATCTTCCTCATCATAGTCATCTTCAACGCATTACTCCTCTGATCCATCTCTTTGTGTCATCAGGCGAAGCAACTGTCGAATGACAACTGTGGTCTTGCCTGGTAGGACCACTAAAAAAATTATTAAAGGATATGTTTTTGTAACTTGAATTTTTAGTGAGATAACAGAATCCATCAGAGTCTGATTAGTGGGAATAAATATTAATATATTAGCTTATCATATTAAATTATCTATTTTTCAATATAAATTATGAATAGTAAGCCACCACTATTAAATACATTGCTTCCTCTTTCAAAATTATTGGTAAAAAATAACTTATATTTTACTTAATTTGTCAAATAGTAAATTAAAATAAAAAATTTAGATTAGTAATAGTAATTCAAATAATAACTAAGAAATTATTATTAGTAGTTACAGTTATAAAAACTAATAATAATTAAATTAATGAAGCAAGAGCAAAGAAGTTCAGAAATAGGTCAAAGTATGTAGCCTTGAAAAAATATGAAAATAGAAGATATTACCTAAACCTTTAACTAAAAAACCTCTAAGATCTATAAGAACCAATTTAAAGATTAGCATGTCTTAATACTTAATTATTTTAACCTAGCAGACTAAATCGAATCTCGAGAAAGTCACGTGACTAAATATAGCAAATATATTTTTATTTTAAGATATCAATAAACTTATCTTATGAATAATAAATTCTCCTTATTTTTAAAAAATGAAGAATATTACCTTTCTCAGTTAAAAAATACTTAAAAAGTCCTAAATTAAATAATTTAAATAAATTCATGATTTAATTATAGAAATGCACAAGATCAGGCAACTAAAGCAATATGAAATTCAATAAGATTGATCTAATCTGGGAAATAGCTACAGATTCATTAATAAAAAGGCAAATACTTAATTGAATAATTTTATCTCAAAGCTTAAATATTTACTTATTATTAATAATACTCAGACAGAATCATTGTTTGTTATAAGAAAGACAAAGTATCTTCGAAATAATCTAATTAGATCTTATAGTAATAAAAAGTGGGAAATTAAATTATTCAGATATTCTATAGGAAATTGGCTACCAGTTCTTTTCTATTCGTAAGTTTTTTTTGACGTTTAATTGTTAACATAAATTAATCAAACAGCATAGACGATCTGGAATCAGACAATTATTGATAGCCTAATGACTGAGGCCCTTATAATGAATGTGTGGGATAAATAGGTATTCTGAGAAATTTCACTATTGAAAATAACTAATACATTACTTTTGATCTTATATACCTAAGTCAGAGGGCGTCAAATTCTTAATCAGAAAGATAATTAAAATATATTTTTAGAATTAATAATTTTTACTGTTAAAAGAATAGTTTTCATTTCATTAAGAAAGCTATTAATCCAAGATATACTTAAAATAATAGCAATTTTTTTAAGTAAATATCGATAAAAATAACACTTCTTCGTATTTGCAAAATCAGTGAGCTCTACATTGATCTTCTTTTGATGACAATGATGAAAATACATGAATTAAGGTATAATAAATTGGGAATAAAATATTAACACAAAGCTTTCAACATTCTAAAGTATGCTTTTACTACCTTGTAGGAATCAGAAAGGTTTAAACTTATTTGAAAACTCCATGTTTTACCGAATTTAAATAAACTTACTAGAAATTTTAATATTTATGGAGAATCTATGAAATTTCAGCTAAATAAGCAGTTATATGCAAAGTAATTTATTCTTTCAAGTTTGTGTAATGAAGTAGTATCTGTTTGAATTGATCAATGAATGTAATTTCAATTAAATCTTTTTAGACTTTCTTATTAGTCTTATATTATATTGCTCTATAAAATTCGCTTAGTATTTCTATAATTTAATATTCTGAAATTTTAATGTTATATTTTCGTAAATAATCATTGTGAGAAGAGAATTTAATTAATAAGGTTTTTAAGAATTCTCTTAAAGTACCAAAAGATTACCTAGATTTAGAAAAAGTTTGTGTGTCGAAAAATTATATGATTTATTCCATTTTTAATACTAAAAATTATAAAAAGCATTCATTTTCATTTAAGATTTAAATATGATTTGGGATTATATTATAGTCTATTATAATGATATATATTTATATAATGGATTACAAATTTTATAGTAAATGTTTCTGTCAAAACAATTAAAATACAAGTAGAGCAAGGTTTTCAGTAAATCTATTTTTAAAATAGGCAACTCAACTTAATCACACAATAAATTAAATGCTAGATTATAGAAATAAACCACATTAAATAATTGAATTAGAAGATGCAATTATTATCTTGTAAATTTTAAATCTTAAAATTATCATAGAGCTATAATGAAAATAGTTTCTTTCTTTTAATAGAAGTTTAGATGAATTAATCAGAAATCTAAGATTATAATTTACTCTAGAAAGATATTGAAGATTAAAAAAGGATTAGGCAGTAATCTAATTCTTAGAGAAGCATTATTTGAATTGATAGGAAACAATCAAAGACATAAATTTAATTTTTTTAATAAATTTAAAGCATATAGTTCTTTATAATTCAAAATAACAAAAGAAAAGAGTGAGTAGAGAGAGAAGTGATAAAAGTATATATTATTCTATAAAAATATTATATTTTAGTAGCACAATTAGCTTTTTAAGGGAATGAAATTCTTAACCACAGATTTTAGACCTTCACTTTATAAAGTGGAGTCTTAAGTGTAATATCTTTATAAATGAAATCAATATATCATAACTAAGTTTATATAGAGCTAAGATATCTGAGGATTTCACTTTACAAGAGAATCAAAAAGTCATAAAAATGTTAGCCACTTCTTAAAAGTAAATCACAATTTGACTATATTCATCTAAACCAAATAGCACTCTTCTTAACAATTTAACTTCTATAATTCTATATTTTATTAGTATCCTTTGAAATTCTTTGAATCGTAGTGTTACTACTTACTTATATTATACTTTAAAAAATTATTTGCACAATTCAAATTAAATCCAACGTTATTCAAAGGCAAAGAGAATACATTATATTATTTAAAAAATAAATTAAAATCTAAGAATATATCCTAATAGAAAATCTATTCTCATAGTGAAATGGATTAAATAACAGAGTCTAGAATTAAATACATTCATTGAAATTATTATTTGTAACACTATCAAGTTCCTTAAAAAATTGCAGAAATGTGAATGAAATTAAATCTATTTAAAATGTTTAAATATAACTCAACTGAATGATGGTTTAATCTGCTGATTAATTTATAACTTAAAAAGTCTAATTAAACAAACCTTATTTTATATAGTATATAAATTAAGCAGATTGAAATAATCAAATGAATTTAATTGTTATTTAATCAAGAAGAATAAAACAATCAATTATTGAGACTTTATTTATGATTGAATTTTATTCTTCATAAAATGCCAGTGGTACTTAAATATTAAAAAATTCAATCTAGAAGATAAAAAATAAAGGAAAAAAATTATCAGGCAACTTAAGAAATTGAAATCTTATTTTTCATTTTGTTTTTTGTCACTATTTTCATTTAATGGTTATTGTTTAATAGATTAGCTTAAATTGCTAATTACTAAATTATAAAGAAAGAAAAATATATATTTTACTCCATTAAGGCATTAATGGAGAACTTTTCTGAGAGCAACTTGTTTTAAGAGTGTAAAAATAGCAATGGAGACATTACAATTGGACTACTACATTTAGCAGTGATGGTGAGATCTGAGAGACTGTGAATTTCAGAATGAGGTTATTAAAATTTCTTACAATAGGAGTGGTGGAAAGATTATTTTAATGTAGTGAACAATAATTGGCATATAGTAGTTGATTTGATGCTATGGCTTTCTTCTTTAAATCAGAAATGACAAAGAATGGAAGTAGTTTCCATGAAAAACACTCATTTACCGAGGTTAGTGATCACTTGGTAAATACTTTCGTAGTTGTAGTTGTAGTCGTCGTGACCATAACTGTTGTGACAACGTGACCATCTCTTAAAAATGCATATTTTCAGTGTCTATTCGTTGAATGACATCAAAATAAAGCAGTAACCTCGACCTCTTTTCAACTGACGAGTTAAGTGGTTATATGGTCACTGTTCTCGAGGTACTTATCATATTTATACAATAAATTTAATATTTTAATCTAAAAGCATGAGATATTAAACTGGAAGTTGCATATTACTGTTTCATTTTAGGAACATACTCTTCATTGATCTTTTATAGAAGAAAAAATGTTGATCAAATTAAAGATATTATTGTTATAATTCTTACATAAACTTGAATATCACAGTTAATGTCATTAAATATGAATTATTGATATTTATCTGAATGTTTTTCATAAAAGCCTTGTCATCAATAATCATCTAAAAATAAATAAGTTTCATATCAAATTTTATATTATTATCATTACATCAGAGTATAATCTATTGTTTAATTTATTGTTAATACTTTCACTTAGGATGCATTTCAAGGGTGTGTGAGCTAATCTCAAGCTTATTTATATCAATATCACCGATTATGTTATTTAAATAAATTTATATCTGCAATTTTATTATAATATATATTAATTTATATGATCTATTTTTATTATTTACAAAAAAATTAATAAGTTAATGAGAGATTATAATTCATTTTGAGCGATTCATGGGCATTAATGACCATAGTAAAGTTCATATTGACGGGCATGTCGTAGTCTATCTCTCAAATAAAGTATTGTTGATCCGGATGATACTCAAATTCAACATACTGTGTCCATTAATTAAATGCTATGTTTATGATATTTTAGGAAAATTTAATAATTATAATTTTAATACATGGATTAATTGATTGTTATTTAAAACTTAAATTAAATAATTCAACACGGATAAAAAATAGTGTTTTAAACAAGAAATCGCATGAAAATGAATATTTTACGTTTTATTGTCATCTTTTTATCGCTCTATTACGCTCATTCAAAATACTTTCTGGCCTCCATATCTGGGAAAATAAAGCCGATGTGAGTTTTTCACACACCATTCTTAAGTTTGCCTCTGGCAGCACTGATTTCAATGTATCCTATAATGGTGCAGCGTCTGCAATTGGATTCATTGTATTTTGAACCTCCATCAGCGTATAAGTACAAGCCAGTGTCTATGTGTTTCAAGTAGAATTTAATCTTGCCATACACATACCCATCCACATCGTCGCTCTCACACTTGACTTCCCAGTTGTCGCCACCATCTCCAATGCCATAATTGCCAAATCCAATGACTTCTTGTCTGCTATTGACTAGAGATTCAAAACTACTAGCCTGTCTTCATGTGTTGTAGTCTTATCATATCTCCGCATTTTACTCTCACACTAACTCTGCATTTTTCATCATTATTGTAGAGGTGGAAATTAATTTATGTCATTCCATCTTTAATTTTGTAAAATGCTAAGTAAAATTTAATTCCAGCAACATCTCCCTTTTCTGCATCTTTAGTGATCAAATGTTAGTTGTAATTGTGGTCATTATCAAATCCAGGGACTGCTTGCTGCCCGCTGCCTGATCCATAAAATAATTTACTTAAATGTAAATAATAACTAATTAATTTATTTATTTATTTTATTACCCTTTTCAAATTATAATCCCTAATGACATGTAAAATCTTACCCAATATAAATAGTAGGTTGATCTGATATTTTTGAATTTAACAGTAGATGAGCAGGTTTAAGGTAGTTAAATAGTAGTGCTCTGAATATCTTCTTCAGAGTAGTCTGTAGCGAAAATTAAGGGAGGTAAGTGCAAGGAGAACAATCGAGAAAGCTTTAAATTAAACCATTTTACAAAAATATTTTTATGAAATCGCTTTCTCAAAATAATAATGAAACTAATATTGTGGTCGTGTCACCGAATGTCAATAACTGTACTACATTTTTCTTATAATAATTTTTTTAAAAAATCTTAATTTACTCAACCAATTTTATGACAATTAACATAACAATATTTTAGTTGTTTACTTTTCAAGAACAATCTCGAGACAGATTTGACATTTTCTCGCACTACATATAAATTCAAGAAATCCTGATGAGTCCCTTCAAACCACTTATCCACATAATTGGGTTCCAAGAGACTCACTTAAACATTACTTAAACTATGTTGGAGGAGGTCTAGCAAGAAAATTAGAAGAGTAGTAGCAGTATGTACAAGATGTATAATATCCAATATTACGAGTTTGATAAATTATATAAGTATTTATGAATATAAAATTATATTCAAATAGAACTTCTATGACTCATTAACAGTTCTGTTTAGAGAGACAAGTATGGGCTGGAGAATGAAGGCAGGATAGACTGCTTAAGTGTTCTTGAAGTACTCATTCTTCAAGAATTTTATACTCTTCAAGCCTGCTGCTGCTATTCTCGTTTTCGACTGGGAGGTCAAATAAAATATGAGTTAATCAATTTCAAATATTCTTATTCAATAATGAGAGTATTTATTATAATATTAGAATTCAAAATTAATTTTAAGATAGAAATTGATTTAATATTACTAAAATATAATTAATTTGGGAATTAAAAAAATAAATACATAACAGTAATTATATATAATATTAACTGCCACTAATTTGCGAATATTTTAATACTAATTTGCTCATAATTAAATTAGACTTTTATCCTAGATTTTAACTGTCAATCTATCTAGTAGTCTATTTTATAATTATTATTTTAATATTAAAAGTTAATTAATTAATTATGATTGTTTGATTATTAGACTACTAAATCATTAGACTCTGATTAAATATTGGAAGTGAATAGTCTAGTAGAACTGTCAAATTAGACCATTAGACTCAAAACCCCAAAACCTTTTCAGTAGTTTGATTGAGTTTTTGATTGATAAAAGTAGACTATTATTGCATACTTTAATAGGATTTTAATAGAGCTTATGTAGGGGTTTAATGTTTAAATATTAGTATTTTAAGTGAGTGTAATAAGTGAGTTTTTAATATATTTCACACAAACATAAGCTTATTATTATGTGGCAGTTCTCTGAATTTTATCTTTCTAAGTTGATGTTTGATTGTTTCTATTGTTTGTTAATTCTCTTAGCTTGGCTTGATTATACTTGAGTATGCAAGGTCTCTAAAACCTCCATTTATTTTAATTTTATCGAGATATTGTTTGATTCCCTGCTTAGAATCTCTCTCACCCCTGCAGCTAAAGTAATCGTTTCTTGGCATGTCGCTCTCTATTATTATTACTTCTAGAGCCCAGATATCCCATTAAGTGTCTCCATCTCTCCAATCCTCTCTCTGTGGGAAATATCCAGGAGTACCGTATACATTTCCTTATGCAGAGGCTTGCACTCTTTGAGCTCTGTTGAAGTCTATAATATAAACTCTAAGAGGCTGAAAATTCAACATGATATTCTCTGGCTTTAAGTCTCTATGAACATAACCTAGCTTGTGAAGCTCTTCAATCCCCTCAACTATCTGCTATACAATCTAGCCAATTTATCTCTGACATCTATTGTCAGATAAGAATTCTCTGTAAGTCATTTCAAGTAATGGAAGCCTGAAGGCTACATGATCTTTACCAAGTAAAATAGCATCAAGCTAGATGATATGCCTGCACTCATTTAACTTTGCCTTTTAAAGAGCATAATACTCATTTGCAAATTCCATTTGGAACTTGTCATCAGCAAGGAAGTAATTGAATTGATATATCTTGTAAGCATATTAGTCATCAGTAATGACTCTCTTCTCTATTTTATCTTCAAGAGTGAGGTAGCTTTCAAGGCAAGAATCTAAGTCAATAATTTTTAATATGGGAATCTTAATTGCCTCGATTTTAACAGTGATTTTATTGATCTCAGAGACTGGAAAGTTCTTGACTGCTTTTCTTCATTTTAACTTACTTCTAGACTTCAACTCTAAGAGACTCCACTGGGTTTCTTGATCTTCTCTTTTAGAGGAATCTATTCCCTGTAGGTTCATGAATAAAGACAAAACTTTAATTGTGCTTTTTCTTTAAGTGCACTTTGAGGTCTCTAGTATGAGAATATGGCTTCTCACAGAACTCACAGACATACTTCCCATCTTTCTTTTAATGCTTGAGATATAACCTTGGCATATCGTTGTGTATATCTCTCAAGTGTCTCTTATAAGTTGACTTGTAAGGGAAAACTTTATTGCATTCTTTGCATTAATAGTCAACTTTGGCTGGTATTTATTAATACTCTATGGCGGGTTGTTTAACCTCCTCCTCAATTTGCACAGCTTCTTTGATAACCTCCTACTTAACTTTTATTTAAATATCAAAGCTAGACTGGTCAAAGTTGTCATAAGTAGGCTCCCACTAAGTACAAGCCTCTCTGGTCTCTACTTTTCTTGGTTGCTGGAATGTTAACTTTTATTGGCTTGATCCAAGTAATGCCGCTCTTCTTAACAGGTTAGCGCTCATTTTAGTTGGCTGATAAATTTTATTATTATAATAATAATAAAATATACCTTGATAAACTAAAATAGGAGAGTATAAGATACTCTAGTAGTTTCTTTGCTGAGAGGTAAGAATATGAGCTAACCATAAAAGACTGTAAGTGAAATATTTAATGAGAATTTTATACATTTAAGTAAATTAAATTACTCCTAATGAAGTTTTGCTTCTCTAGGAGGTCCTCCAAATCAAGTTTGAACTTAATTTGGAGGACCTCCTAAAATAATTAAACATTATTAGGACTAATTTAATGGAGAAAGTTTGATAAAAATGGAAATCAATCTGTAAAAGTTGGAGCAATTTTTTCAATGCTTCTCATCATATCTTTTCAAGGTTGACCTCCAGTAGGTCATCCCCATTTTGTAGTAAGATTTTAATAAACTTAGAATGGATATCCATAATTTTAAATTTCATTAACATTTCTAGAAAGAGGAAGCAATGGAACCTATGAATGATGCAATGAAGAGAATTTAATCTCAAGATTTAATAGGAAAATTTCGAAGTAAGGAGGACCTCTATAGGTACTTGGTTTAGCAAAGTAAACTATTAACTAATACTAATAGATTAAGCATAGTTGGATTGTTCTTGCCAACCCAGGAAGGAACTAAAATCTCATTCTTAAAAGCCTTACTGAGTTAAGAGAAATAAGCTTTTAAGTCTAATGAAATTAGGATGATAGAGATACCTAACTACCCTGAAATATCAGTGACAAACCTATATGATGATGCTGTGAGTGATCCAGACGTAGCTCTCTACCTTCCATCAAAGCTACAGCTCTCTAATAAGTTGCCAGAGAGAAACTTCTTCTTTGGTGT